>WTSP01018212.1:219706-261591 GCA_025331215.1 Actenoides lindsayi | reverse complement strand
AAGAGTGTGTAAGGGTATGGGTTGGAGGCGAGGTTGGTCGGTGGGTGGTTTTCTCCTTTTTTGTTCCCCCCCCCCCCCCCCCCCCCTTCATAATAAAGCAACTTCTCTTGTATTCATGAGGCCAGAACTGCTTGGTCTTTCGAGACAGTGGTCAAATGGTAAAGATGGGAAAAAAGGGATAGTAGAAAAAAAATCATAGTAAGAGATTTATTAGTATCCCATAGACTACAAGAGAAAACTGGAGCCCCATTATGTTACACCGTGTTTATTTTGATAGGAAGAAGCTTTGGCACTGTAAAGACCTCACTTTGTACCACAAAGTACCAAATCTGGTTTAGGGGCAGGAACTGCTCTAAAGAACTCAGTTTCCCCTGTCTTTACAGATGCCTGTTAAAATCACCTATATGTACAGGAGGGGAGTAGTTGGCAAATTAAGTCGACTTCACTGGGACAACATATTGCTTCTATTTAAGAAAGCATCCTCGACCAGTGCATGTTTAAATCCAGTGAGACCTGAGCACATGCTTAAAGTTAAACATATGCTGAAGTCTTTTCCTGAAACAGATACATGTGAGGAAACACTTATCAGTTGGAATATGGTATTCATTCTCTGGTTCACCCCCTCTTTTCCTCCTAGAATTTCTAGAGTTTGAAATGCAAAGAATCCATCTAAGTTAATAGGGAGATGTTTATGTAATTATATGTATATAACCACTACAAAGAACCCATTTTCATTTCATGAACACAAGAGGTACAAAATTCACCTTCTGGGTTAAATAATTTACTAAGACCACTTGTTTTTGTATTGACTGATCTTTGAAATATCTACAAGTTGGAAATTGTGAGCCTTTCTTTGAGAAGTGAAGCCAAGTAACTCAGCCATAATATCTCGCAGATACTATACCATACATGTTATTAATGTTATCATCAATAGCAGGGTTTTCCAAGCATTTGGAACAGAACATGGACTTGGTCTACTGGGAGATGTCCCTAACCATGGCAGTGGGGTTGGAACTGGATGATCTTTGAGGTCCCTTCCAACCCAAACCATTCTGTGATCGTTACAGCATTAACACCATTCTCCTTTACTTCTATGATTAATGCCAAAAGGACTCAGGAAACCTGTTTATCAGATTTCTTGAATTCCAAAGGTTTTAGCTGTGAAAATTCAGCTTGTGCAAAAAGCAATCACTTAGGAAAAGATGTCATAATTTTTATTCATCTCTGCCAAGGCTTACTCTGAAAGAATTTGCACTGAAATAAATGGGATTGTTCATGGGATTATTTAGCACATGTGCAAGTGAAAGAACATTGCACTCAATTTCAAGGCATTTTCCTGCTCACTTATTCCCAGTATAGCCAATATGGCCACTTCCAGTTTCAAGCAGTGGCAGGATGACAACTCGCAGTGCTGCTCCAAAAGCACATGCCTTTAAGAACTCCAGCTAAGATGAGATCTCCAGCAAGTGAGATCAGCATATGACTGAGCACCTCAAAGAGCACAACCAGACACTCTGTTCAAGCCACAGCTAATTCCAGTTAAGAGTTTGTGACCCTGCACATTCTTGCAGCGATTGTGTCACCATCCCTCTTCTCTCCCAGTTCTTCAGATTTGCCGCATCTTTTGGCAGAATCTGGTTCCAGTTTGGGGGTTAAGGGAATGAATGAAGTGGTTGGGATAGACAGGAACAGTAACCCGAATCAGCAGCAGCTGAGGCAGCACATTGACCACACACTGAACCTGAGCGGCAGCGCTGAAGTCCCACGTCAGCTGGTAAGCTTGTGTAGCTGGCTGCCTGGGATCCAGCTGAGTGCATTATCTAACACAACTACTTCTCCCATCCAGTACTGTGGTCAGTGTCTACGAGGAGGAGCAATATACAGCCCCAGCAAAAACTAGGATGATTCCATTTAAGTCTCAGGCATTCCTGTAATGTATAGTCACAAATATATAGAGAAAGCAATGATTTATAGTTTGCATGCAAACCCTAGAACCATCGATAGGGTTGTAAACCCCTCATAGTCAAAGTTACACCACGGTTTTGCTCACCTGTGAACACTAATTCAGTCCCTATGAGACATGACCAGATCCTGCTATGTTTCTTTCTCCTGCCCCACTCGCCCCGTCTCGATAAGGTGACGTACCAGGCTCATGCCACGATGATCTCCCTAACCCACGCTTAGCCCTTTGCACCTCAGACCCCCTCTTTGCAATATGTGACCTCCTCACTCTGCCAGGGGTATGTGCTGCATGTAGGACAGAAAAGTCCAAAATCTCGTCACTGCACAAGATTAATCTGCTCTTAGAATTTGACTGTATGAGGCATATATTTATACCAGACAGCCTACTTGACACCACTAGTCGTGAAAGTATTTTGTGAATTTCTTGAGTATATTACCAGTAATCAATCCCCAAATTCTAAACTTAAAAAATTCAGAAGGCTGTTACTAAAACCTTTGGCTATAGCAGCTTTGGAAGATTAGCAAAATGAACCACAGCTACAACCTTCACACCTTCCACAGTCTTAATATAGCACTTAACCCAGAGACACTCAAAAAGAACACGTTCATTAGAATTTCCTGGAGGAAACTTCCCAAACTGCTACAGAAAATGCCAAGATTTCAGGATACACGTTCGAAACACAAGCTGGAGAATATGAAGAGCTCTGACAGTGTGGAAGTGCTCTGTATCCCTTTCAGACAGCAGGGGAGTGCAGTGCCTTCCCTCAGACGCAACAGATGGAAACGCAGCCTTTAGTGAGATCACAGAAATTTCATCTGCTGGGGTAGTAAAGATTGCGGTCTCCTTACAGTCCCCATCTTTCTCTGCTCATTCAGATACTGCAGACTCAGGGTATGAGACAGGGCAACTCAAAGCATAAAAAGGTATCAAAGTGTAAGGCAGTACAGAACACCGCTGGGGAAAAAATTATGGTTGGAAATCCTTGGGATTCTACAAGCCTTTCTAAGGAGCCATTCGTGATAACCGAGGAGGGACTTGCAGGAAGAGGAAAGTCGCGCTTAACGAAAGGTGCTACAAAAAGGCTAAGGTAAGAGATGCACAGCAAGCTAAAGCTGCAGTTCTGTCTTTGAGAACGGCAGAACTTGACTTTGAGAATGAAAATACCGGGGCTACGCTAAGTACCTTCACGAAGGTTTGGGAGGCCTTGATTCCGCAAAGATTGATGCACGTGCTTAACGTTACGCCCTTGAATAGCTCATTGATTTAAAATTCCTTGCAGGAATTAAACAGGATAGAACATCGTTTATCTCGGGAGTGAGCGGAGCTGACAAAAAAAAATGCATTGCAGTTTGCTTCTTACACATGTCCTTACTTTTACCATGGGACTTAATAAACTATTAGCTTTTGAGGCATATGCATCTCATTTCCATAATCGATAAGCCATCAGTACTTATCGTACGGTGTTTAGTTGATTTTTTTTTTTCATAGTGCTGTTTCAGAAAACTAAACTTGAAACAGCTTCTGCAATAACGTTTCCCCCTCTGCAAGGCATATTTAAAAGAACAAAAGAGTAAAGAAGTCTGGTTCTCAAATTTGCTATGACTGCTGTCATTACTAAATGAATCAATTAATTGCATCCTGAAAAATCATTCTTGTAAGGAAAATATCCAAAATATATACGTATGTATACATTGTATATAATATATTCTACTCTTCAGTTGGAATGGGTAATGTTAACTATCTGCTATACTAGCTGAGCTGAAATGGTGATGTAAATTGATAAACCCAATCCAAACTGATCTTTTTTTTTCCTAAGGGGTGGAAATTTTTTTTTTCTGCTTTTTTCCTGACTCATGAAAGACACCAGACAGCAATGTGGATGATGTGGTGAAAGCTCTGAAAGAAAAAAATCTACTTAAGTCAAGGAGTAAGGGAAGTGGTCACTCTGCGAGGTCATTTTCCTGTGAGACTCTGTGACAGCTGGAGAAAATTAACCAAAATATCTGCATTCCAGAGAGGTATAAAAAGAAGAAAGAAAGGGAGGGGAGGGGTCAAATGTCTTGTGGAAACCTGTAGGAACGGCAATGGCATTTTCTATATGGGCTCGCTCAATCTGGTTTCCTGACAAAATTCTACAAAAATAGGAGGAGATTTTTAACATCTCCGAGGGTAGTCAGGCAGCCAGCTCCCTTAAGAGTCAGCAGGACATTCATTAAACTTGAACAGATTAGCTCTATTGGATCTTTTCTCTGATGCTGGCACAGGGACCACACAGAAATCCTATTCCTAGCACTTTATTACCATTTAAAGCTTTAGAGATCAGTCACACTTCCAGAGTGGAAGAACTAGGATGACAGGAATAATACCAAGGTAATCAGATGGATTCCTTGGTTTCTGTGTTTATACTTTTCAAAGAAACAATCAGTGAATGACAAATTTGCTTCTATATTAGTACCGAGTCCCTGACATTATTTTTGTTTTGCGATAAAATAAAAAAAATTTCCAAACATTTTCCAAATTGTACTCTCTTAAAAAATCCCACTGGTTTTCATGTTAGGTGTCTCTGGTTTTTGGTCAGAATCAAACCTGAGCTTTAAAGTCCAAATCCCGTCAAAATCAGAGTGGTTTTGTGAAACATTTTGAGTCTGCTAAAGCTGAATAATAATTGGAACCATACCTTCCTCCTTCAGAACACTTCCCCATGGATCGTCTGGTCATTTCAAACTATTCTGCAAAAGAAAAACAGAAAACAAAGTCTCTTTGAGATGAAGAAGCTTGCTGTTGCAATTTCTAGCAATGATGCAAGAAATCAATTCATGCATAAGGGATTCTGAGGTAACAAAACTCTGCCCAAGTCTATCTGCAGATCCACGCTCAGGAACTCCTGCAGCGTAAGACAGACAGAGGGACGCAGGCAGGACTTGGTAGATGACTCCCATAAGAAGCAGTGATGCACGTTAAAGGGAGTAAAAAAAAATAAAGGATTTTTTTTCAGGCTCCCCAGTTGTTACGTTTAAGGTAAAGGTTTTAAAACAGCAGAGCAGTCGTTTGGGCAGTTGAAGGAGAGACAGATTTTACAGCCCAGTCTGTATCCATGACCTCCCACTGCAAGATACAGAGCTGGATTTCCCTATGAAAAATCCATCCACATCTTCAGCATTATTGGGAAGCTGAGGCTTTCCAAAAGTCATGTGCTAAAATGATAAGCCTTTCTAAAAAGGCTGAAGACAGAAAGACAGACAAATGCTACAAGCAGTTTAAGACATCACAATCACGTGCCAGATTGTCTACAAGTGGACAGGCAACTTCTTCATATATGCAACAAGGCTGTGTATTGTGATATGATCTGGACATTCCTCATTCACAGGAGATTTCACATTCATTATATGAAGGATAAACGAACACAGTTTTAAATTAACAAAACAACATCCTTGGAGAATGTTGCAGAAGGATTTCACGCGCTCTCCAAAACCTAACTCAGCAACTCTGTATTCTTCCCATTGCAGAATACCACCAAAGGCTTGACCATTTTGTTCGAAGTTATCCCATTGTTGCTGCTCTTCATTTAACCTACTTTTTTTTTTTTTTTTCCAGTCAGCTTATCTATTTTGTGGAGTGAAAAGTAAACAGCACCTGATTAATGAAGACAGATTTGTTTATTTACCTTTCTAAAAATTTATTTTGACCGGCCCATTCTCTGCTTTCCTTTTTCCTTCAGATGACAAATAGCTCTGAAGAAAGTAAGAGAGCTTCAAACAGAGGAAAAAAATGAAAGGAAGTAAATTTTGCATTGCCATCCCCATTTAATGCTAACCCCATGCTGTGTTGCTTTGGAATCTGATACAGATACTGCCCAGGTACATCAAAAACTCTCCAACTGTTTAGAGAACAGATCATGGTTTAAAATAAGCATAAGATGGTCCAAAATCACACCTAAATCCAAAAATAACCAGTTGAACACTGAGTTAACTATAAAGTATATTGAATTAACTTCCTTTTTAAAGGCAGTATTACATTCTTACACTTCTGCTTAAATTTTCAAATGGACCAGAAGTTTGAAATGTCACGTGAAATCTTTTTCTTGAAGATTGATGCTTGAGTTTTACCTCAGTAAGATTCAGAGAACTTCAGAGAATCTGTTTAGCTTCTTATCTGAACTAAAATGCTGATCTTCTTTTGAGAATTACTCGTATCCTTATCTTAACCAGACACCTTTGGTTTTGGTTGTTTTTGTTTTTTTTTTTACTCATTAGTGCCTCTAGGCCATCATAAAACCTCTCCCCACACTGAGGATTATCTTGACCTGGTCATGACTACGATTATTCCTGTCATGAGAGTGCCAAATTTGCCAGAGTATCTTTCCTGGGTATGCTAACCACTTACTGCTGTTCATAAGGAAGGAAAAGGAAAAAAATCATGAGAAGCTCACTAGTACTTGCCATATTTCTATCTCAGGATTTTACTGTGGTTAATTTGATTCATTTTGAAAAGGTAAATATTGAAATATGTCTATTGACATCCTATTATCTGTGGTTGTTTATATATGGAGGACAAATCATCTCCTCCAGCCAAAGCCAAAATAAACAGGTCTTGTACAGGCAAGTCCCAAACTGGTTGAGAGTGTTGGATTCCTCACCACAGGCTGCAGGGCTGTTTGATGCCTGTTACTGCACTCGAGGTATGGTTTTTTTCCCAAAGATGTCGTATTTCCTACAAAATCTTCAGATACAGCCAGTAGCTTTCAGCCTTGATTGAAGCAGTGTCGACTTAGCAAGATTTTACTTTTACAGTCTTTATTAATCAGAGGAGAAAGACATGACTTAATGTTATATTTGGCGTGTTCATCTACCTTGACTTTGAGACTGCTAATCATGAAAGCTCTGTAAGAGGCATAAGAGGATAACGTGACATCTCAAACATAATTCAAGGAGCCCTTTTCAGATTAGACAATTTTCATGAGAGAACGATGTGTGCAAAAGCATAGTGAGGTGTGCAGTATCTTCACACCAGATATTTGCAAGTACAAAATTACATGAGGTTATTTAAAAAAAATTAAATAAATCACAGGATAATTCTTTGACCAGTCTCCTTATTCTTCAGGGGAGCTGGAACTGGGTGATCTTTAAGGTCTCTTCTAACCCTGACAATTCTATGATTCACTGAATTTGGTGTTTGAAAATATACTAAGTCATTCTCAAACACCCCCCTACCTCCAATTTGCAGAAAATCAGCCATGGATATATATAGCAAAATTGGTAACGCAATGTTATTATGCTCAGGAACACACCCCCTGCCACACTTTCATGATTCGATTGTATATATTAATAAGCAAATATATTAGTCTGGCAACCTGTCCTTGATAGAAGCATGGAGACTAATGTTGAACCTGTGAACTGTCCTGTCTGCAGCATAGTCGAAAACTGAAAACAAGTTACCAGTGTTTATCATACTGAGTGATGTTCTGGGATTTGCTTTCAGGTAAGAGCTTTCCTCATCATAAACTTATTTCCTCTGCCTTATCATTTAAAGAAGGGATAGCAATCCTTTGAATGATTTTCTGCTACTAGGAAGGTGAGTAGGTTATAACTATTTTTGTTCCACTGATAAATCTCTGTTGTTTTGTGTTCAGAGTAGACTTAAAATATTACCATTGGCAATTTACACCCACTTGCTGGCCATAAATGACTTTCAAGGTTCAAGGCAGTGGATTGTAAAACTGCTGACTTCACTGCTGGAGCACTAGAGAAGAGAAACAACTGGATGAGACAGAGCAAGTCCTAAATGCCTTCCATAATTAACAAACATGGCAAGACAAGTTATGAAAAACAAAGGAAGACTGGGCAGATTTATGCTTGAAGTCTGGTACTTTTGAAAGTCTACTACAGACTACAAAAGTCTCTTTTGATCTACATTAATTGAAAGCACTTAAAATTCAATCACACCTTTATGGCCACATGTTTAAAACTGACTCCTAATCTTGCATCTGTAACTGGTCAGACTGGAATGCCTTCCTTCTACACCCAGCTTACAAAGGACACAAATCTAATGACAGTCATCTCTAGTTCCAGCTGTAGAGTTTCATACTTGTAGCATCAGAAGTCCCTAAATTCGGTCCTAAGTAGTATCCACAATGAGAAGTCATCACATGTATCCAGCAATTCATGACAACAACCACTTGTGGAAATGATAAGTCATCTGCGGATAAAGACACTTGTCCTGGTTTGGTTTCTTAGGGCAACAAGAGAACATAGCTCCACTTGATATGACATGCTGCTTTGTGAGCTGATCCGAGATGGAGAGAGCAGCATCTCTGTCCTTCTGCTAGGAGGTAGGAGAGCACTGGAAAGGAGTTTGCAGTTTCAAGTGGCAAGCAGTCAGCAAAATCAAACCACCGTGACTATGACTGTGAAGGGATACAGTGAGCTTCACTTTTGGCCAGGTATGGGAAAGAAGAATAAGTCAAGGAGCCACATTTATTCCCAAAGTTGCTCTCAGATGAAAACCTGCAACACAAACCTTATATACTACTAGAAAATGGGACTCCATCTAATGTCACAGGAACTAGCAAATGGGAGAACTGCTTGCCTAAATCCACTAACCTACACCAACAGTGACTGCCAGAGAAAAATTCAAGGCCAGCTTTCAATATCTATCCAGCCACTTGCATATATTATATTCAAGATTCATGGACCTCTACCCTATAAGTTTCCCCCCTTCACCCCAAACACTGAAAGATAAAAAAAATCTGCTTGAATATTTCATTGTGTTATGTATAAGGAAGAGCTCTGTTACAGGGCTTGCACTATTGTACTGTCTTGACTAATTGTGTGACGTGCATAAGGAAGACCAGATATTTGCACCCATTATATTTAAGGATTTTTTTTGCCCAAGGACAACTTTTAAAACCCATTAACATGAATTGTGTCTGAGCTGATGAGGAAAAAAAAAAAGAAAACACTGAATCCAGACCTTCAATTTATTGGTGTTTCTGAACTTTTATTAGTTGTACTTGCTTCCATAAAATCAATTTAATAAGGGGAGCAATGTTTTGGTAATGCATCAAAAGCAGTTCTTCTCTTCAAAGGGCATCTTTTTCACTCAATCTCTTCTCTAAAGACAGTGACATTAGTTTTGTAAATTAATAAACAGGCCAGCATCTGAGGACTGCATGAAGCCTCCATCACCCCTTATTGTGCTTTCTCTTCTGACCCCACTTTCCAGTGCAGGGCCCTCATCTCGACAACAATACCCTGAAAGCCTGTGTGGCACTCTGGGATCACACTTGAAAAGGCCTTTGGCTGAGGCTGGCTTTCAAGAAGGGGGGACAATTGGCAAGAGGCCTGTGGCTATTCATGCAGAACAGGCAGTGAAAAATGCCTGAAGTCAGTTTCAGGGGTGGGCAATGCCCAAAAAAGAAAGCCCACATAACATGAATGGCTGCTGCTAGGAGACTAAAACCAAAGGCATGCTACTAGCAGGCCTCCATGTGCCGACATCAATGGGTTCATCCTATCCCTATTAGGGGCCTAAAATGATGGAGAAACATGAGAAGGGACTATAAGCAGGAAAGGAAAATAATACCAAAGTACACAACGGTCAATGCTTATATTGTTATACTAAACACTCGGGAGAGGGAAATAATATTTTCTATGTTTAGTACCTTTTCTGTTAACAATAATTGCATTGGTTACAAAATCTAATAAGCAAAATAATCACGGTACGTTTTCTTGGGGAAGGAAAGTTGGGCACTTTGATAATTATTTCTCATGCACGTAATTAAGCATGATTTAAAAAACATATTGGAAAAGCCAAGCCTGAGTTAGAATTGCTCTAGACCTGGTGCTGGATCAGCTCCAGTCCCCTGGCTATGCGCACACAAGTCCAGCTCGGTCCAAACCCAGCAGTGCTGGTTGGAGGGAAAGAGGAGGTCTATGTGTCTTTTAAAGGAAACCACTATCATGCACCACAAAAGCATTTCAGTGGCATACAAATGACCCAAACCTCAACTGTGCTGAGGGTTAGTCAGCCTGAGATGTGCTGTCTGCAGTGTGGGTCCAGGTCCGAAAATTTCTTCGTGAAGAATTTACCTCGCTTTTAAGTCACCTGATAGCTCTGGTTTTTTTTCTTTCATAAAATAAAGCTAAAATATTACTAATATTTCACCCTGGAAAGCCCTAGCATGGACCTATGAACTCTTTTGAAAGAAGACTGTCGTTACCCTCATACTTAAATTTCAGCAGCATTCTGAAAACAACACACCAGTTTCTTTAGAAACAACCCATCTTCTGTAAAATCCTTTCCACTTCAGTACAGCTGTTGGCTCTTGGCTAGCAAAAACCTTGAAAAAAAATGAATTACAATGTCTAGTCATGTTTGGACTTATTTCTAGGCATGATCTCAGCTCTTAAAAAGGGATCATATTATTTAGTTTATGAGTAATAATGTCTGCCTAAAAAAGGTATAGAATACAATACAATGGGATACTATAACCAAGTGATTTATTTCAAGTGGTGGTGGTTGTTGTTCAGTGTGGAAGTTGAAGAAAATTCCCCTTCTTGCTTTTTCAGTTATCTATTCCCAAACTCTGAGTTTGCAATCTTTTCTGAGTTTGGTAACAAACTTTTTCCTCTCTGCACTGAGAGCTAACCTTGTACCACTACTGAAAGGTAGACTGTCATTACTACTGTACTCAGCTCTACACAAGGTATAGGAAGAGAGTAGCAGCCACTCGTGAAAAGTGGCCAGAGAGGGGAGAGCAGTGGAGAGTACCATCAGATTTCCCTCGTTTATTTGCTGGTTAAGGTCCATAACTGGCTGAGCAAGTGGTGAATCTGATGCTCCACTGAAGACAATGAAGCAATCTGCTGTCCTCCAGTGGGAGTCAGGGAAGGAGCTGTGAATGCTGCAGAGACAAAGCTGCTGTGATCTACTGATATCTCAGGGAAGACTTTAACAATTCACTGCTACGTTTGTCTGTCCATTTCCATTAAAAAAATTTCTAAATATATGATGGAGTAAAGCTTACCCCCCAAGTGTGATCTTAACACTTGGATGTGTTTCTCTTGTATCTAAAATTGTTCCAATTTAGTAACAATTGCAAACATTAAAGCAGTTAGGTAAAGTCTCAAGAACACCAAAACATTTTTGGGTTTAGAAGTGAAAGAAGTGGACACGGATAAGGGTAAATGCAGCTAGACTACAGCTCTGCCAAAGAAGTTGTATGCTTTGTGTGGCTGTGATTCCTGTAGCATCTCAGCGTTGGAGATTTGGGACTTGGTATTTAATTCAGAGGGAGGGAAGCAAGTAGAGATTTCTATGATATGTGGGCATGTCTGATCTTCTAAAGCAAGAATTTTAAAACTCTGCTATAGGTTTCCCACATCTTATCTCAAGGCCACTGCTTCTCTTCCCCTCTTGACCAATGACCAAATCATTTCCCTTCCATCGAAAGGATGCATTCTTGCAGCAGCTAGAACATTTGTAAAACATACGGTTGTATTTCAGAGATTTAAGTGTGCTTGTGAATGTGAAACACCCTATGAAGTCAAATTAGATTTTGAGAGATTCAGCTCACTTTCTATGGCTGAACAGTAAATTGTCTAAATTTCTAAAGCTGGAATTTTAAACATCAGGTGGTTCATGTCTTAGGATGGACACAAAGAGTTTTTCTGTGAGGTCATTATAGACCTATATATGCACCACCACAGGACAGGACAGATTAACACTCTACATAAGTGTTTCTCTGTCCAGGGACTAAATTCGTATTAGGTACCTAATATTATTTGATATTAATCTAGACTACAGTGTTGGACTGAATCCATTCCAGTCCAAATAGCAGGAATTTGACTCTCTAGGATTTGAGTTTAGGCTGCATAGCACCCTGAATATCCTTACCAGTGTTTGTGTTTCAAGGGGTGTTTTGACCATTTCTCTTATTTATTTGTATTAACACAGTCAAAGTAATATATTCAGCATGCATCAGATTTAACAACAAAAAATATTGGACAATTTTGGGGGTTTTCAGGACTTTTCAATGGATTTTTATTATCATCTATATCAATCACAGCAGGACCTTCCTGTCTTTGGGAGCTGTGAAAACAGCCTTCCAAAACCTGAAGAAATATATCTCTTTTAAATCTGTGAGATCTGAAAGGAGAGGGGTGGGTGGTCTTAGCCCTTCAGAAGGTCTCCGATCCTCTGACCTATTAGACCATTAGTTCACCTAATGACTAAGAGTACAAAGAAAGGTGGTAATAAAAATAAATTATTAAACAAAAGGAATAGAAATAAGCAGCTCAAGGTTTTTCTCCTGTGAGACCCAAAAAGTGAATAGGCTATTCCTTTCAATCTCTTCAGCCAAGATACCTACTTGATCTTGACAAGAAAAAGTAAGATTAAACTACTGTGGGTATTGAACGGGTGCCCAACTACAGGAATATGGTGTGTTACTGACATTTGGAGTAAGTGCTGCGTGTACCCTCTTAACCCAGCTGCTCATTTGATTGACGTTGAGCCACCAGTTCTGCTTAGAACCAGGGACTTTGCATACTGAAGCTGCAGTTCCTAACAAATAACCATTAAACTGCAAATACCAAGACTGTTGGGAGAGTGCAGAAGTCACACGTGGATCCCTTGGCTGGTCTAAAGGGGCTGCTCTTGTATGCATCTCCCAGCTCCAACTCCCCGCAGAACAAATTGTAGCTCTCAGACTTTTGGCCAAGGGTCCATAAGGCAGAGTTTCATGTAACTTGCTGTTTTCTTGCCATTGAAAACACTGAGGAAAAGCAATACATCGCACTGGGTCTAACTTAGCATCAGGTTTAGCCCCCTCTGATTTTATTTTATTTTTTTTTTATTCCAAAGAGCATTCTCTAAACATCTCATAAGAGCAACCAGAGCCAGACAGCATGTGGAAAATGGGAATATTCTCCTAATACATAAACCATTAGACAGCACTTGCTCTGTATTTGAAAACCAGAAATGAGATTATTTTTTCAGTCAAACGGCAAAGATCCACAGTGAAATCTTTACTGGGGTTTTGAGGCTAGGGAAAGACTCCCAAGTCTGATTAGAAAGCACAGCTACTAAGGAAGAAATATCATGGCTGAGGCACTGGACTGGAGACTGCCCCTGTTTTTCAGACCCTCTTCATGCTCTTGGGTGGTTCACTTAATCTCTCTGCTAATCCCCCTGGTTTCTCTGCGCAGAATGGATATAATAATATTCTTGTCTGTCTGTCTGTCTTTGCCTTGTAAGCAGTCAGTGAGGGAGTAGGTCTTAACACATGTTTGTGAAGAATGTTGCACTAAATGACTTTCAGAAACTACCAAAATGCAAAGCATAAGTATTGCACGTTGTCACAAACAGCCCTTTTCCTCCCTTTCAACCCCTCCTTCAGTTCCTTCTTTTAATAGTTTACTGGTATTTTGCCCATTACCAGCCAAGAGGCTAAGGGGGCTACTCTCTCTGGTGGTAGATGTGGGCAACTGAGTTTACACTAGCGGTGGCCACTGCATATGGAGTAGCTCCACACAGGTTGCCCAACAGACATAGACCTGTATATGCCACCAGTTCAACCACAGAGAAGATGGTGTAGAAATACCCACCTACAGCGTTGGCCCCAGTGATGCTAGCAATGGACTATTTCTCACTTAAAATGTCATTAAGAACCCATCTAAATTGCCTGTATCTTTATTTTATCAGCGCAGCTACACGGTAGCATTATTTAGAAGATGGACAGATGAAATGTCAACCTCTAGGTATTTTCTACTCCCCTTTGGACTCAAACACCACAGCATGTTTCTCCGAGTGTAACTGTGGTACTTGCCACATTCCCTAGGTTGTTTGGTCATTTCTCACTGCTATCATTTTTAAATTTTTTTTTTACAGCTGGCTACAGGCCTGGAAAAAACCTGAACTAAGCTTCATGCCAAGACAAAATATTACAATAAATAAGCTAAGGGTTGTCTGCCCACTGAATCTCTTCCAGTGGTCCTTTACTAAATTAAAAGCGCTGAATTGATGTCAGTGGAAATGTTACCTCAGCAACAAAGGCAGAGTTGGGCTTCCCTAGTCAATAAGTGCTTAAAATCTTACTCTTGGCTGTATGAAATCAGTGCTTCGAAGACAAAGAATCCAAATTGGTGGAAGAAATGTTACCATTTCCATAAGAAATCGTGATAAAAGTGTACACAAAACTAGATTTTGGGGCATATTTCAAAATAGAGAAATGATAAAATACGAAGTGGAAATAAGAATTAAAAAAGAGGCTAAACAACCTTGGAGAGGTAAGAATACATCTGCTTTTCTAGTTAGCAGTCTTAAGAAGTAGGAATTACAGGGCATGGTTAATTTTTTTCCTTTTCTATATTAATTAAACATCAGGCAAACTGAGGATGTCCGGTTTTGTCCAGGAATTTGGTAGACACTCCCCCTCTGACTTCACCTCAATTTGATTTGTCTGTACAAGAGCTAGGACAAATTCGTCACTGACGTGATACTTCACGTCAAGCAACTCCACTGATATTAGTGGGCTTACAGAGAAAGTTCTTCATCGTAGCCTTTAATCATTGGTTTCTGTAGGAAAAAATAACAACAGGTTGAAATGCATTTCTGTGTGTCTGCAAGGGTGCAAGGTGTTTTGGCAGGGCTTCCATGCTGGTGTTTGGGAAACAGCAGATAGATTACCCTGATCTTGACAATCCACTCAGAGTTTAAACCACTCACAGTTTTTTTATCTCAGATCCCCTCTTCCTGTAAACTAGCTGAATCCAGGAGCAAGGTACAGGGCAAGGCAGATGCTAACAGCGAGGCGAGCAAAGGCCAGGCTAGCACAGGAGTGCACTCAGGCTAACCACAAGATAGACAGAGACACTCTACTGAGCAGTGGTGAGCCATGTACAGCCACATTCTCAGGCTCTGGAAAGCAAAACAAACATGGTCCAAATGCTGTGGAACAAACTCGGGCCCATAAGGTCCAGACTGAATGAAACAGAGCTCAGTGCAAACATAGTCCAAAGGCAGTGGAAAGCAAACTCAGGCAAATAAACTCCAGGCTCTGTGAAACAGAGCACAGATAGACACACTCCAAGCACAAGTAGAAAAGCAAACAGAGGCAAATATAGTCTAAACTTAATGAAGCAGATAAATGAAACAGTAGCTGTCTCACTCTCCAAGCAAAATCTAAGCGACTTACTTCAAAACCACCAAGCTGGAGCAACCGTGGTTCTCTTACAGGCAAGCTACAGTGCTACCTTCCCTTCTCGTATCCTTCACGCCTTCCCCTCACATTCAGAGTGCTATGCTTGCTCTTCACTCTTCAATAAACCACAGTAACTGCTGTGGATCAACAGCTTTTGAGTTTCTGCATTCCTTCAGCAAAATGTAGACTTCGAGTGTTTCAAGGCAACATCAAAATGGACCAATGAGACCTTACTTAAATATATATATACACACAGATTCTTTCTGCACATATATAATGTTTCTTCAGAGGGGATGAAACAGGAGACAACAGAGACCAGATAGCAATCAAAATATATGTAAAAAGCAGTGAAGAACAGAGAAAAAGGGAATCTAAGAGCATCTAGGAGACATTTCTATACCTGAGAGAAATGAAACTAATATGAAGATAATTCTGAAGTGTTTAAGAGTCTGAGAAAGCTTCCTATGGTTAAAGTTTTTTGAAGAAGATAACAATGTTACTGATGCAGGTGAGACACAGTAAATATTCCTGTCCCATACTGGAATAAAAAAGGATAATGTACTTTTTTTCACTTGATGATGATAAAGTATTTCCCAGTCTGTTAATAACTGTGGAGGATGGTAAAGAGCATCAATTACTGATAAATACTTTAAACCTGGCAGCCCATAGATTTGGCCCTAAACAGTCCTAGAGACCTGTCTGAAGAAAATCTCTGGCATGTTTTTAATGTATCTTGGAAGACAAGGAAGATTCTGATGAAAAACAAGAGTGCTACATTCAAAAAGGTCAGGCAGGATGATACAGACAGCACCAGGTCAGTGAGGCTGACCTCATTCTTGGGTAAAATAATGAATCAGTTGATGCAGGTCTCAGCTAAGAAGGAAATAAAGAAAGGGAAATTAATTCACATCATTCAATGTATTTAACAAGAAACAGGTCGTGTCAGACAAACCTGATTTCGTTCTCAGTGGAGAGTACTAGTAATTCTGTAGCTGTACTATACAGTACACCACTGTGGGTAAAAGCAGTGACACACAGTGACAATAAAACACATATTATAAGCATTCAGAATGAGCTGAGCACTTCCCTTTTTTAATCCATCAGTGGGGAATCACAGTTAACCTGGTGCCATTTTAGGCCATTCTCTCCTGGCCAGACCCTTTCAGTGTTCTTATGAATGCTTTGAAGTAATTTCTTAACATCTATTAAAGACAAATTAAAACAAACCCAGCCACCTTGTATCTCCAACAAAAGCTGATAGAATAAGTGAAAGTAAGAAAAGAACACCTGGACTGAAAAATTAGGAGTAGGGGTCAGTGTGACCCATTTGGACAAATAAAATATTACATCTACATGAAAAGATAATAGAGGCAAAAACTCATGACCTAATAATGTCACAGCAGTGCTGATGAGGAGGAGTTAAAACTTCAAAGTGTAGGTAACTCCACAGGCAAGCCTGAAATGCTGAGCCCAAAAGGATTAAGATACTCTTGGGAAGACAAACAGGAGAATCTTAAGGAGGAGAAGCAGAACAGCTGTATTTCTTGGTAGATGATGGCAAACACTGCCAAGAGAGCATCACTGACTTGCTGAGAGAACAACTCAGATGCCCACAGAGTGTCCCTGAACTAGTTACACCTGGTATGAGTATCCACAGCATGCAGTGTACTGTTACTGCTACCTGCTGCTGTTCAACTGCTGCCTCCCAATGCAGGCTGAGACCCTGGGAAGGAAAAGAGAATAAGTGGTTGGGGACCTGAATCCCTACTCCTGTCTCTCTCCAAGCCTGTCCTCATGAATCAGAGCCATCTCTAGAACATCTAGATAGGTCTTGATGCCACATTGCTCAGGAGCCCTTGCATGATGGATACAAGTACATTGTGCCAGTAAAAACATCAATGGTTTTACATGAAACTCAATTACCAGCTTGATCTACTAGCTTATTATACTTTCAGGAGTTTCTTTCCGTCCTCACTTTGCCAGTTTCCACTAGATTCCTAATAACTTAGTTGCTCTGAAAGAGCAGAGTAAATGCAACCTATCCTATGGGATCTATTCCACATTTCACCTAGTAGAGCAAAAGAAATGCAAAGCCAAAGTAACTAAAACCTGTCAATGCTCCCCAGAATAATAATAATGATGATGATGATGATAATAATAATAATATAAACCAAACCATTTTAATGCGTTTCTGTCCTTTTCTATATTAGCTACATATCATTGTCCTTATTCCAGGAGGCAATGTACAAGTAGAAACTTAAAAGTAAATTTATTTTCTACTGTGTTTTCCTTTACCACACCAATTTTATTGCTTGCAGTCTCTTTCTGAGCACAGTTCCCTGCCACCCCTTTTATTTTCTTTGCAAGTACCACGTGCTCTGTAGCAGAGCTCGGTTCATAGTTTGTACTTGAGTTCAATGGCAAACTGAACAAAAATTGTCATTGTCTCTAGTGATTTAAAGTTGCAATTATAATGCAAGTCATACATTACTTGATAATAGGTGATAAACCAAGTCGTTAGCTGATGGGAATTAGGACAGCTCCACTGTTGAGCTATGCCAACTGTATGCATTGAAGGGTGAAGCCAACAATGGAAACTAAAAGGTAGTGCTACTTGTTTTAGTATTAATAATAAACTAGCTTTGGTTTTCTCTTAAAATAATCATTAGCTAACATACTATTTTGTTTCCTGGCTATCTTTACATTCACTGACTAACCTTCCCCTTTCATTTCCCCACATAAATTCAGGGTGGTTGAATGATCTAGAGAATGGGAAATATATTTTGTAATCACTCGTAACAACTCAGAAAAATATGTTTCTTTTTGTATAATCTGAATGTCTGGATTTCATGAAAAACAGAGAAAAATAATTACTACCTCCCTCTTTATAGCAAAAGGGTGTTTAGACACTAAGTAATAGATACATCCAGGCAATGGATGCATCAGTGAATTTTCTAGGTGTGTTCCTGCCTGTGTATTGAAGTATCACCCACAAACAATAATCAGCTGATCCCCTGCCCTGCCTCCTGAGGCATATACTGCTCCCAGCCTTATGTTCTCAGAAAACAAAATAAAAGAAAGAGATCTTGTGGTTTGTCTATGCTCATTTGTCTCACACCCTTTTGTGTTGGATCCCTGGTTGATATTTATGAACAATAATCACAAATAGTCCTTTTATGGAAATGGTCAGAGTTTCATCAGAAAGTTAGAGAACAGCTGGAGGAGTTGTGTGGTACAGAAACACCTTTCCCAAACTTGCCACGTCGATGCCAACTACACCACCATGAGATGAGCATAGGCACCATTCCTAGAAAAGCTCATTAAGCAAAGCCTCTAAGCAGTCTCCAGCATCTGCTGGGTGTGGAAATGGAGGGTGGCTGCACGCTGGCAGAAGTGCTTTGCCCATGCAACCTGGTGAACAGTGACACAGAAAACAAAAGGAAAACCTGTTCTCTGCCCTCCATCCAAGGTTGCCTCTTTTTATAGAAATAGCTCTCAGGGCTCCAACATGTACAAGGAAGAGAAATTCACAAAAGCAGGTAAAAGATGAGCTCTTTCATCACTTCTCTTACCATGGGGACTACCTACCAAGCTTTATGTGTCAGGAAGTGATAAACTATTGACTTTCCTATTGAGACTATTTCATGAGGCCAAAATTGGAGAGAGTCTCCTGTCCGGGATCAGGACATTGTCTAAGAGAAAAGAAGCCTATCATCTGCTTATGTTCAGTGACTTCTCATGCAACAATTGTTCATTATAAACTGTGAGAACAGTCACCAGTGCAGGAATGCAAGAACTAGAGCCCAGGTCCACACCACAGTTTCCCACTGAAGACTCCAATTCAACTTCTCTCAGTTTCTCTAGTGCAACAAATTCATCAGGCTTTTCTACAAAGTAGAATGGCTTCAACAGGAGGGATACAAAGTGCTCCCTGCTCCAAGCGTGGTTTAGTGGTTAGGGGATCCTCAGGGCACTGAGGCCATATGAGCCTGAAACTCAGCCAAGAGAACAGGGAACAGGCTATTCATATTCTGGGGTTGTGAATACTGCATAAAAGGGTTTGGCAGTACTTTCTTGGCTATACCTTAAAAGAAAGGAATGATCTCCATGATAGTTTCCAAGAAAATGACATAAGTACCTTATTCCAGGAAAGGTTTCAGGGAAATACCCCACTGCAGCTCACAGTTAGGCATTTAAGCCCAGGAGAAGGAGCTGTAGAATTGAAGTCATTTCCTACTGACCAGCATAAGAGTCACTCTTGTTGGGGCACTTACTACCGTGAGGCTCAGTCTGAGGCAGTTCACTTTCTTCATTCGCTTACAAGGAGCAGAGATGCCTAATTCAGGGTTCTGGATTACACATTTGAAACCAGAGTCATAAAAGCTGCAGTAGAATAAAATAAATGACCAAACGTCAAAATCTGAAAGCCCTGACTCTGAAGAAGAAAACATCCAGACATAAAAGGACCAGACCCTGGACTATACTGAGTGGCACACTGTCCATAAGACATACACAAGAAATAACACCAGCACAAGTGTCATCGAGTGCACGACTCGGGACGAGCGAAGGATGCTGGATTGTTGGAGAGCTCAGAAATGCAATGCATGGATGTGCATACACACAGGCAGAAGTGTCAAAGCAAGGCTCTGCTCCATTCCCATGGGGCATATTATCACCATCTGGGAGATGATTGATATTTATTTGTCTAGCTTATGCACACACACCAGCGCTGCATTTTAGATGAAGTCTCTCAAGTTAAATAGTAAAAGGAACAATAAGACAACCTGCTGACAACTCCAGCTCAGACTAAAAGAAACAGCCAGGAATCTCACAGCTTAGGAGTAACTCAAAACAGTTATTCACCCATGCATTTTCCCTTCAGTGATAAAATGGCATGTTTCTCTGTTTATATACTACTTAACTTCGCAGGGATGTGGGCTGCATTTTCACTATGTAGACATAAAGTACATCAGGCAAATAGAAAGGCCCCATACATACATTATCTGGAAAAAGGAAGGGTCAAACTGAGCCCCTGTTTTGACCTTCATGGGTTTTGTTCCACTTAAACTGCATGAGTTTGGCCCACAAAATTTTGCAGCAGCTGTGAGGTTCTGCAGTTAGTTTATATAAGCTTTACTGAGTTTATGCTTGGAGGGAGCTGAGTGGTTCAGGGGATACTGCACACTAAACTCTTGCCTCTTTTGGGAAAAAATGTATTAAGCTGTCATTTCTGTGTGCATAACTAGGAAATGTTGTATCAACTTCTGACTTTCTAGACATCTCATTTGTTTTGGTTTTGTTTTTTTTTTTTTTGAGGTTTGATAATTTACTTAGTAACTTTGAACATTTGCAGAAAGAAAGCCACTGAAATGCCACTCTGCCCGTTTACTTGGGAGCACTGTTGATGGAAGGTACAGATGGGATGCATATGTAAAGAAACTGAGACACACCAAGTTTTGTGGGAACCTCCTCCTCTACTTGCTGAAAGCATTTACAGTGTTAATCGTCAGAATTTGGACTGGAATTATGCTATAAAATGATGTCTCCTGCCTATTGACTTCTACTTCCAAAAAACACAAAGCAAGATATGATAATCCTGTGTTTTCTAATGTCTTGGTAACATTTATTTCCTCAGCTGTCCTAAAATTGGTCTCAATCCTGAATTCCAGGTGCTGACCAAGAAAGTTCACATATTAGAAAGTACCTTGACTGCACTAAGGCATCCTACTCCATCACCATCAGTAAATTCTTACCAAAACAGATACATAATTCTGTGCACCTTCCTTGTGTGGTGTGAATGATTGAGCAGGATAAGAGGCAAAACAGAGCTGCGTTGATGGAGAAAATGCTCAATTTTTTGCTGGTGTAATTCCAGCTTTTCCAATTGAGTTGCACTTGAATAAAGCCAGATTAATACAGTGGAGAGGCAGATCTGATTTATCTACCATGCTTTTTATCTCTGATTACAGCTAAAAAGATCTGCCTCAAGTAAAAGAGATATTTTGATGACATACATCAGCTTATGAAACCACCATTTTTTTTCTTACGGGTGGCAATTATTTCAGTCTTGAAGAGTGCTCTGTTATGCACCTATCCAAATGAATACATTACATTTAGATATTAGCAATGACTCATGGACCACAAACAACTACAGAATCCCAGATGATGAAAAGTTGGAAATATATATTTTTACAGATCCCTTTTGTGGTCGGTATCTTTAATAATGCCAAATGATTTACTCTTAAGAGTAAAGCGGTAAAGACTCCCATCTGTTAGAAGGCTGATCCAGTTTGCTCTCAACTTTTTTGAGTCAGTTTATTATCATCTGGGAGTAGTTCTCAGACTGGTGATTCTTTTTTTTTTTTCCTTCTGTTTTGGGGAAATAGCATAGAAAGAACTAATCATGAACTGGAATGGAGACTAAGGGCTTGATGGATTTTTTTAATGTAGGAATAGATCTTTCAAGAATGGTTAGGACTTGCCCAACACAAAGACTATAGACACTTTCTTCTTTTTCTAATCTATTTTTTTCACTCCTGAAAGTTTAAAAGCTTGGAAAAAAATGGGAAAATTTGAAAGCTGTATGTAGATTTTACCTGAATGAGAATCTAGCCTTTATTACCCAGTCATTCACCTTCTACTTTTGTTTTCACAAGACCATACAATTTTGGTTTTCCAGAAAGTACAAGAAGCAACTGTGTCCAAATGCAACCAGACAGTGCCTTGTGTGACCCCACGCAGGGCTCCACTGCAGCCTCAGACAAGGGGAGACCTTTGTAGATTCCAATTTCTCCACCCCTGACAGCCTCTCCCAGGCACTGCATCAACCTGGGCATGCTTCCCACCACCAGCAGCAGGTTACTTCTTCCCAAGACAATCTGCAGCGACAGCATAACCCAACCTTACTAGTCTGTGAAGCTGGGGATTGCTTTTTACAGAGGCAGATTCAGAACAGAAAGTAGGTAAAGGAGAAATAAGATGTGAGAGTGTTAGGTAGGGAGGACAGGTAAGAGGATAAGAAAGGATTTTACATGGTTGATAGAGGGTTATGGGCATCCCAGCAGTGAGAAGAAATGGGAGATGAGACCAGACAAGAGATTTTTGCATATAAAAAAAAATAATTTAATCTACACACAGAAATTTTATTACATTCTTGAGTAACAGTTTGGAACAGAATGTGTGAGGAACACCTAAATAACCACATAAGCTTTTCTTAAAAACCTTCAACCTGTTCATTCCTCTATTCCTTATCTCTCTGAAGTTTTCATTAGCTGCATCCTTTCATTCACATATGCCATTTCAGTCATACTAAAATAGATTCAGACTAACGTCCCGGCCTATTCAACTGGTGAACATTGAACTGCAGCAAGCAAAGATTTCTCTTCCTGAGACCAAACGCTTAAAACCAGAGCAGGTACAGAGAGATCTCAGTCCCAGCTTCAGTTCACACCGCAGCAGCCAGCTGTTTCAACTGACAGAGAATCAAACCATCATCTCCCAAACCACAGACATACTACAGCTTATTCAGAGTGAAATAAGAGACGCGTTTCCTTTTGACAGTTTGGGAAACAGGTGGAGAAAATTATGGTGTCATTCTAAGCATTTTCTTTTGAGCTAATTATTACATAGTGTCTAGGCCCTTACAGCTTTTGTGAGCACCATCAACAGATATTTTCTTTTATTAACCATGAAGAACAGAGGCTTTATGTGCAAAACAGAAGCCTTGAATTTCACTGCTTGGAGAAGCGTGCTATTTTGGTATTAATTCCACATTTTACCCACTTTCCATTCGCACTGGTACTGGGGAAATTTGGAGATGAAAGCCTGAAAACCATTGCAGAGTCTGTGCACTGGAGAATGTCATGGCCTGGTCTTAATGCAGGTAGGCAGCAAACTGCTCCTACTGACAGAATAACCTCCACATGCAAATGCGTGAATTTCTTTCTGGTGCCTGAGTTTTGC
Source organism: Actenoides lindsayi (assembly GCA_025331215.1). NCBI lineage: Eukaryota > Metazoa > Chordata > Aves > Coraciiformes > Alcedinidae > Actenoides > Actenoides lindsayi. Next base: position 238,465 of record WTSP01018212.1, on the reverse strand, counting down.
TTCCTTTTTGTAAAAAAAAAAAAAAAAAACCACAAAAAAAAAAAATCCACAGCTAGAATAAAACACCAGAAAACCACTAATTTTCCTTGATACGGGCCAGTTGATAGAAGGTGAGAATCTAACCAATAGAATGATTCACTTGATCTAGTACTGGTTCGTTATTAAAATGATGCTTTCTGATTTAACTGCTGCAGCTCTGGTTTTCGTTCATTCTCTTCTCATCAAAACCTCCTTATGTATTTCCATAAGAAACACAGAGCAAGCGTGCAGATGTGCCCGAGTGTAAACCAGCACCGCCGCACTCAAAACAACCCTAAGTTCCAGATTTGAACCTTTCTTCCTACAGGACTGATTTTGCTCCTCTTCCCAATACTCAGTCTGCGCTCTTTTTTTTTCCTGTCTGCTCCAAATCTCAGTCCTCATCCTTAATCACTTGGTGTAGTTCTAACTCAAAACTTGCAAGCTGATGAGCAAGAAGACCCGCTCAGCGCCTTACAGAAGGTGTGTTTGGTAGCCTGCCAGGTCAGTTCTTTACACTGTAAAGACCTTGGGATCGGGGCCATATCTCCATTTATGTTTGCGGATAATCGAACACATGTACAGCACTCTGGGTCTGATCCCCTATATCGTAACACCAGCGACGTGGGACCAGATGCTATATGAACAAACGGGAATCTGTTGCATTCATATAGCGCCTTTTTTTCCAAGGAACTCAAAGCACTTTACAATCTTTAAGCCTCACCACATGCCTGTGGGGTACAGCAGGGTAAGTAGGCCTGTAGCATTCTTTATAGAGCCAAGTACATTTATTCAAATGTAGCTGAATAATAATAATGCAACCATGACCTTCCATGACACTTACGTTCCTCAGGAACAATGAAACTGTCAGCGACAAGGGCGAGACTCATGAGTCTGGGTGACAAAACTTTTTTCGGCAGCTGGCCCACGACTGTAGAACTCACTTCCGTAATAGATTAGGATGACCACGAACTTCGCCGCCTCCAATGCAAAATGCAAAAGCTACTTCTTCGAGTTAGTTTTCCCACCCTATCAACAAATAAGCAAAACCAACCTTGATGGAAAACAAGAACCCTCCTCTAGGGTTTTGTGAGTCACGCTACGGATTCTAACAGACAATTACTGCTCCACGACAGGGTCTGTTTTGCATGCCTCAAAAAACAACAACCCCTCTTTCAAGGATTTCATTCTTAAATAACTTCTGGAGATTTTTAATTTCAATGCGGCATGATTGTATTCTTAAATTTACTGCTACAGAATTACTTTTGCAGGGGCTAAGTAAGGAATTAACCTTAATTTCTTCAAAATATGTTTTTCTACACTGTTATGAACCCGTGGTATACTAAAAAGCAACGTACTTGTTTCCAACCCAATAATGAAAGTGGAGGAGACATTTAACAAAGACCACTCCCTTTAGGAACATGAAAACAAATTAAAACCAACCTGCAGGAAATATTTGGAAGCTAAGATCCCAGATTCCTGCTCTGGGAGTACTATGAACTTTAGAAATCTGGGAATCTGAGGTACAATAATCTAGGGGAAAAAAACCATTGATTAACCTTGGCCTTTCAGATAGCTCTCCTCACACATATTGGAATGGCGTGTCACCACGAGTGCTTCAAACTGGCCATTTCTTAGAGTTGGACGTTAAAATAAAAACTGCATGCAATGTACCAATCCCTGTGTAACGTGTAATGCTGCTTTGCTTTCCAACTTGGTTTACTGTCTTCCAGAGACAACTTAAGAGTATTAAACTGAGCAGAAACAACTACTATTCCTCACACAAATCTCTTTGTCGCCCACTCTGGTTTTGCTAAGATGCCATTTCCCCCCCTTGTTTCCCAGTCTCCTTACTCTTTAGCAAGCACTCCTCCATCCCCTTATGTTCCCCCTGCACATATAGTAAGGCCGGAGTTGCCACAGTCTCCTTAATGTCTAATCCTTTAACACTGGGAGAGCATTGTATTGCAGCCCTAATGCAAGGATGAATTCTGGAATGTGGAGCCTGGAGAGAGGCTTATAGAATAAGAAAGAAAGAAAAAGGGAAGAGGAAAAAGGAATTGAGAAGAGAAAGAAGTCAAAACCACACATGGGACAGAAGGAAAAAAAGGGGATTAGGTGACAATATCCGACTGCACTGAAGGGTCAGGAGAATTAAGCTTCAGAGCAGCTTGCTCAATGTGTGCTGGGATAAAAAGACTCTGATATGAATGGAGGTGGTTCAAGTGCAGGCACATTGTGGAATGCAATAGGAGTCTGCTAGGGAACATTTAAGAGAGTTGTGCACCACTTTCATGTAGCAAATAATATATATTGTTTGCTGGGCAAAGATCTGAGCCTCCCTGTCACTTTTACAAGGTTGTTACAGAGCAACTAGAAATACAAGAATGGAATGAAATGGAATAGCATTACATTAAATGAAATAATAAATCAAATAAACAATCTCAGCTTGTGCTCCTAAGATTTATTATTGCATATGATGTTTATATTGAATATAAACTTAAAGCAGTAGATGGCTATCCAAAGAAAATCAGCACGCTTGACATCAATGGAGTTAGATCTGTTTTTAACAAATACTTCAGAGCCTGGGTTTTAATACCTATTGCACTGCATGTGCAACTGAGTGCATAATCTTTTAATCGGGCCAGCTTTACGTGCAGTTATTGGTCTTTCTAAGCCATGTAGGTGCTGTATCTTGAAGGACACTGAGTCATTATGATTTTCATGTATAATGAGAGGATTTCTATAATATTGAATTGTTTAACTGAAAAATTAGTTCTTCAACTTCTCATGTAGTTTATTTAGAATTTCCTATTTATTCACTTATTGCAGACAAGAGAAAGCTAGAGACAGCCTAAAAATGACAGCATGGTTACTTTATAAATAACATTTCCCTACATCTTCATGCAGCACAGACACTGGAAGTTAAAAGAGCTGGAATCTGAGAAAATGCTGCCTGTCCTGATACGCTTTGTGCCTCAACATGGCTTCCTAATGCAAGATGAAATAACAGCCACATCTCAGTCTGGCATGACTATCCATCTATGAGGCAGAGAGAAAATTGAGAAACATGAGAGATGGAAGAAACAAGTCATGAATAATAAAAGAAAGTGATTCTTAACTATGTAAAGAGAATTCATTCAAGTCAACCATCTGGCACAGGGCACATCCTGCAGAGAGAGCAGCCATGGAAAAATGACAAAGTCAGTTCAGTTAATATTTCCCAAGAAGACACCACGGGAGACAAAGATAGAGTGAAGCACCACATCTAAGTGACTGATACTAAAAACAGTTTGATATTGGTATGAAATAAACCAGTCCCTAGTGCCTGCTTTGGACAGATCCAAAGAACTCAGGTACTTTAGGAAAAAAACAACAACAAAAATGTTTTCTGCTCGCGTGTAATACTGTTGCTTTTCTTTTGCTGCAGAGAGGTTTGGGGAATCTCGCACAAGTAAACCTGAGGTGGTTGTGTGTGTGACATACATACACTTTGTTTTCTTTTTATAATAGTTTGGAGAACATAACTCATAGCAAAACCAAAACAAAAAAGAACCCAACTGAAAAACACATCACCCCTACAGGAAAAAAAACCTCAACCCACAACAGAAAAATCTTGCTTGGACTGGAGTGAGTAGGACATGTTTCCTTCCTCCTCCCCAGTGGTAACACCTATGACCTGACCCAAGACTTGACCTGGAAGCTGAGAAAAGAAGAAAAAAGACAGGGTTTTCAGGGTTCATGACAGCATCTTTAGAAAGATGTATGTCTGTGTGTAGGCATTATGGGAGTACAGTGTCATTTCTTCCCTGGAGACACAGACGTGGAAGTGTTGTCGACGTATATTTTCGACTATTACTTTCCTCTGACAGAGGATAGAAAAAACATCTCCAGTGAATTCAACGGCAATATTTTTATCGACTACGGTGGAACTGGAGTTTTCACTCCGAGATTCTAAATATATCACAAAGAGTTCACAGTCATATCAGTGATTCCTCCCCCATCATCCATATCCTTAAAAATACATATATTTCCTGCATCCTCTTGGAGTTCGCGGCGCTGCCGTTTGTCCCATTATAGTACAAGCCAGCTGACAGCTCGGCCCCAGAGCCTCGGAATCAAAACAACGGCAACACATTATGTAGTCTGCTGTCTGCAGGGTACGTCTGACTAAGCTGGGAGTGATGTAGGAGCTGAAGAATCCGCTGCCTCGTGCAAGAGGGCAACGTGGTCGGGCATGGGCCCTGCGCTCTTCTGATCTCTGTGTACATATGTAGACAGAAACTATCCTGCCCAAAAAGAGCCAAAACATTCTTCTCAAATAATACAAAAAAATGGCCCAATGAAAACAAAAGCATGTGTTTTGGGTTGGTTGTTTTTTTTTCTCTTCTTCACAAGCCCCTCCCAAAGAGAGATAGCTATCTCGGATGTAGCTTTTTGCATCGCACACACTCCTGCCCACATCCCTTCTCCCGCCTCCTTTTCCTCCTCAAACACACATACTCTATTAATATTAAAAAGTAGAGAGAAGAGGGTGAAAGGAAAAGGCGCTCTTAAAAAAAACCCACTGACAATAAAGGGCACAATTACTCATCCTTATTCAGAGTCACACTATAGGAAGAAGATGCTGGGAGAAAAGAGCAAAAAGACCACTTTCTTTTCTACTCTGACACCTTTGCACTTCCTGCGTTAGACCGGCACAAAATCATAGCCTGTACAGCTCAGATGACGGAGAAACCGTTCCACCAAACCTCCCAGATGCTGGTTCCTCAGAAGAGCCAAGCTGCTCAGCAGAGTTAACTGAGACATGAGGAGGCTACGAAGGGATGTGAGCAGTGAAAAGCAGTCTCTACGAAGGCAGGCATCTCAGCTGCAGTGTCTCTCCTCACCAGCCACCTGCTCACACGGTGCAGCTCTTTTCCATCCCTTACTTCTGGTCTGTATCTAGAACAAACAATCAAGACTTAAATAACATTTGTCTGACGTGCCTTTGAACTTAACCCAAATGAAACCTGTAAGAGTTCAAATAAAGTTCAGGTAGAATTTTGGTCTCGTTTTCAGTAAATCACAATGCTAGTTGGAGCCAAAAGTAGCAGAGTACATGAGGAGAAGACTAATTTTATGTTGCTGTTATCAGAAGGACGATACCTTTGGAATTAGCTCAAGAAGCAGCTCATTATTATGTACCTAAGCCCGTTCTGCAGATGAGAGACTGCCAGGGTAGTCCAAAGGAGATCTGACAATTTCTAGACTGTTGTGCTCATGTCTAAGTCCTAGGAAATCATGCAGTCTAGTCAAAGCACTTATAAAACCCCCTTCACCATGAAAGTAGATAAGGCATAAACATAAACTGCAATAACTTCAAGCTATTTTGAGATGTTACAAAACACAACATGGCTTTCCGTGATTTTGCCCTATGTAAATTCCAACCCATGCCAGGGAATCAAGCTCATCTTTCTCAGAAAAAAAGCCCATGGGAAAATAGAAAAGAAGAGCTGGTCAAAAAATGTGCCTGCTGCCAGGCAGAGGTAGGCAATAACTGGTTTTGGTGAAGAACCATTGGTTGCTTTTGCCTACAGTGCTCTGTGAATGCTTGCCCTAGCACTTTTCCAAAGCAGTTATCTTTAATTCAAGCCTCTTAATCTGAACCAGTGACAGACAAAGCAATGTGGTGCTCACTTGGTTTGTGGTGCAAGTACCAGCTAGTTGATTATATTTATCTCCTTTCCAGTGGAACACATCTGTTCCTGTGACAACGCTCAGTTGTTTGGGTTTTTTTCCATATTGCCTTGAGCACATGAAAGCAACATGCACTTTCGGTACCCCCAGATGAAATGGAGACTATCATTTAAGAAGAGAAAGTGTCATCTTGGCAGCTGAGTGTTAAGCCTTATTTTGAAAATGACTGCTTGGTCCAGAGGTGAAAAAAAAAAAAAAACCCAAACCATCTAATTCCTAACAAACCCCAGAGGATGACATTTAGGACAGAGCCCTAACTGCACACTGCTTTTCTAGCTGTTCCCATATATCCCACAGGTAACCCAGCCCCTGGCAATGGTACCTGTGAGAATCGCAGGCCTGTGCTCACTCCTCAAACAGCCCTTGCCCAAGTGAACGCCTGGAATGAGACCAACTATTGTTCCCTTCACATTCAGCACCACTGCTGAAGCATGAAGGAAACTCCCACCCTCGTCCTCCCCTCCTCACCCTCCTTCCCCTCCCCCTCGACCCACACACAGAGATGTGAGAAAGGAAGTAGATCAAATGAAAGCAGTGAGAAATGATGTTTCTGCACTTCGCTTTGCACTGCCATCTATCTCCCACCACAGCACCAGCAAAGAACAAGGCGAGGGCTTCCTGGCTTCTAGCTGATGGTCATCACCTGCCACAGGCTCCTATCTCTGCATATTTGTCAACCTTTGAGCATCCAAGAAATAGAGAAACGAAAGATGAAAGTCTTGGTTTGCGCATAATCTTGGGAATATTGCTCACCAAGGGCAGGGTTTTGCTCTGCTTCCTTCGGTGTACAGCACATTTTCAAGAGGCATTGCTGGACTTAATCTTGCAAAACGCCAATCACAAATGAATCTCGAGTTCAAGGGTGCTTTGGTAGCCACAGTTACAGCAGGGAAAAGATTAATACTCAAATGTATTAACATGAAATTCCCAAAGAAAGTGCCAGGTATCTTAAGGGTATGAAACATCTAAACCAATACTGGGTTTTGGAAAATACAGTAGTTTGATAGAATAACATTGTTTTGTGAAGCATCCATGACTGAATTGGAGTGTAATTCTTACGTGACAATTGCACTTATATTAGAACAATGAAAATAAAAGTGATTTAAAAGTAAAATTCTAGCCAATGTGCTCCAGAGTATGAGGAGGCCAATTTTTTCTATAAGCCTCATAATTTCTCAGGCCTATTTTTTTCTATAGGCTTCATAATTCTCTCACCAAAAGTGCTTCACAATAGAGGTATAAATAAGAGGATGCAGCAAGTTGTGTTATAGGGGCAGAAACTGGAAAAGTCAGTGTCCTTTAAACAAGAGGATCACTCAACAGGTGATGTGGCTCCAAAGAAAATTCAGTAAAAGGTCAGTGGTCTGTACTGAATCCAATGGGAAAGTGTAGGGAAGAGAGAGCCAGGCTCTCCTGAGAGGTGCCCATGGTTCTATCACCCCCAGATTCTGTTACTGAAGGCTCATATTGGGCACTAGTAGATTGACTGCATGTGAAATCTTGTTCTAATTGCAAATAGTGAAGAAAAGCTATTGAATTACTAATAAATCTAGTTTATCATATATAAAAGGTAATAATGAATGTGTAATAAAATACTGTGGAATTTGAAATTTATTAGTTTCCTTTTAACTCTTGCACATAATCATACTACTGCATTTCTAACCCCTGTTACTCAGGTTTTGCATGTTCCTAACATCTACTGAGACACCTGTTCATAAAGTTCACTGTGAAGGTTTTAGTCATTTTTATCTTTGTAACAGAACAAAGTTTGTTTGGGGTTGGTTAATTTTTTTTTCTTAATTTTTTTTTTCCATAGCATAACCCGAAATGAACCTCAGATCAAAGTCACTCTGTTCTATTCTGAATACTATGCCCTCTGCTGCAGTGTCTGAGAGCCTTCCAGTAATATATTACACAACGTGAGTAACAAGTCTCACGTGGTGTTTGTTTCTCATCATCTCCCCAGGGATAAACTCAGCCTAAGTGTTTCACCGGTGGGAGTTTTTGTTTGGTTTTGTTTTGAAATATGTGAGAATGATCTGGCAAATGTGTATTGCCAGGTCATTTTCATTAAGTACAAGATTGATCCTGAATGCTTTTCCATGTTACTGTTTCACAGGGAGATGAGATGATAAGATACCCGGTATTTAATACAAAATTGGAGGAAAAATTGCCATGACAAAGTTTAACTGACAGCCCTCAAAGAAATTAAATCTACGATCCAATTTGGTCAGAGACACTGATACTGCAATGTGCTGAGGATCTTTCGACTGGTACTGTGTCTCCTCACCTCTCATTGGCCCAAGAGGTGCCAAGGCCATTGTAGAGCAAATCAGTAATTCATAAGATTTGCCTTGCAAAGAGAAGAGGGTGAAATCCACAGGTGGACTTGGTTGGAATATCTCCCCATGAATGGAAGAACTGCCATCGTTCCAGAAGGAAAGGTAACCACCAGAAAAATTCATCATGAGCAAAACCTGCTAAATGTGTTCACTTTCCTAACCAGCACCATCCCAAAAGAACAAGCAATACTTACTCTCTTGGTACAAGAGATATGTGACTTAGATGTGGTGAAAATAACGTGATAGCTTCTGCTCACGGACAATTCAAGTCAGTACGAGTTAGATATGCTCATTAAATCAGGAAAGAATCTTGGCAGAATAAAAGAAAACACCAATTCAGGCATTTTCAGCACAGCTTTAATGTATATTTTTCTCAAATTTGGCATATACCCCCTGTCACCTCTCCACCATCTTCTCTGTGTAGCCCCAAGGGCCATTAATCCAGCTTTGAAGACAGCGCTTTCTTTCACAACCCCAACAACTGCCTCAACATGTTTAAATAAGCAGTGCTTCTATGTTTTAAAAAAGAAAAAGAAAATATTCCACAGTAGGTTAAATCATTCATTCACATTAAGTTACTATTTACATGGAACTTATCACATATAAACCCCCAAAACCCAGAACTGCAAGAGTGTGAGCTCTCCTCATTTCACAGATGGGAGAAAAAGGAGCTGATGCTAAAGGAGAGTCCTTCAAGCCACAAGTCCTAACAGAAAATGGTGAGGGCTTGAATATCTGACTGTCTCAGGTACTCCTCCTATACAGTTTGACTGAAAGGAAAAGTACCCTGCACACTGCAGGGCAACAGAGAAATACCAGCAGTAGCCCAGCTAATTCCTGCAAAATGCAGGAGGACAACTAATGGCAGTGATCTGAAGAGCTGCTCTTGCTCCTGCAAAGCACACTTGACTCAGGAAATTTCTGGTGCATTTATAGATCTGTGCAGAGCAACTGAGCTTTGAGACTCCAGCCTGGTACTGCAAGGCAGAAGTCGTCAGTCAGGGTGGAGGCAGCATTAGGCCCCAGATCTCCTGAGTTAAGTCCAACTTTTTGAGTCATATTGCCTAATGCAAATCTGTGAGAGAAAAATTATTAGGGCCTGGCTGAAGTTTTATGTCTTTGGATGAAGCCCTGTTTTAGATGTAGAGATTCAGACTTCAAATTCCTATTTAAGAAACTTGTGGACTCACTTTTCCTAGAGCTTTTACAACAAATATCATTGCTAACAAACTCTGGGGTTGGAGAAGAAACGTACATTTTTGCCTGATCTTGTCATCTCAGCATTAAAGATGTCCATCCTCTTCTCTCCACCTCATCTAACCCCCATAGTGCTTGGAAATGGTAGAAAAATGATTCAGAAGTAGGAAAACTGACTCTTTGCTGTACAGTTTGGGATGAGAACCAAATTATTCAGACTACTGATAGCAGTTTGATAAAAAACCCTACCATCACAATGTAAATATTAAAACCCTTAGCTTGTCTTCCAAGATAAATTTAGAGGTACCTGAAGTTCCATGAGTAGCTACCCCAGTGAGCCTGGATTTGTCATAATGAGATGGCAACAGTTTGAAATAAACTCAGATTAATTTTTTTTTTTAGAATTGTATCAGAACTATTTCTTGTCAGATGAGCAAGAAACCACGGTAGTAATTTCTTTCATTATTTGTGCCTCAAAATACAAAGTTACCTCAGACTTGAGTAGATCTGGTTCCAAGCAATATTTTCCTTTTTTTTCTTTTTAAAAAATATTTTAAAAAGTAAATTAATTTTTAATTTTTCAACTGTTCCCTGCACGGATGACAATTTGTGTTTACACCCTAACAAAAAATTCGATGCTCTGTCAAAGCAAATCAATCTTCCCTCCCTCTTTAGATACTAATGATGCCATCAATGAAAGATCTCATCATAAACAAATGTTCTGCACAAAACGGTATGCATAATGGTATGACCCCTAAGGATGCAGGGCATGTCATTTTGAATTTATTTAATCTCTGGGAGCCCTGTACAGAGCTAACTTTTGAGTCTTTCGAGTCTCAAGCAAAACAAGATCCTAGTGCCCCATACAGTCGGAAACAGAAGAGCTTGCACCTGCGAGAGCCCCTTCGTCGCGTTGTTGTTTGACGGAGCTGCTCGTTTCAGTATTTTCTCCTCACAACACTGGCTCTGAGGTGACATCTCTCTCTTTGGGAGATGAACCGAGCAACAACTCGGTCGCTCTCGCCTTGCAGTGCTGACAGCTTCAGAGCTGTGTTCTGTCTTCGTGCTCCTACGACTAAGAGACTGTTCCATATACACCACTTGGTATCAGGGTTTGCATTTAATAAATCACTCAAATCCCAGCAGACTGTTGCAAAAGCATTTTTCTAGTGCTGATCACAGAAAGCAGAAGAGTTTGGTGTTCTATGGATCGTTATATATTTAAGGAACCCCCAAGTGCTTTAGCATGCATTGATTCCTACCCTGGCATGTGCAGTGACCAAGACGGTAAGCAGAATGATCAGCAGAAATGCAGCAGTAGTCAAGGACTTTCTTTTGGCATGGATTGCCTACTTGTTGAAGCGTTAGCAAAAGATGTGCCAAAGAGGTAAAAGTCTAAGTAGAAATACGGACAGAAAAAATCACGTCCATGAAAGCGACGAGACGTCAGTTTGGACAAGAAACAAAGCCCACAGGCCTCAAGGATTTGTTTGTTGGTGGATTTGTTTGTTTCTCATTTTGGCCTAGAAAAACTCATTCTTTGGTTTCTAAGTTTTGATGTAAAATGTGGAGCTGTGTAGATTTCACAGCTTTTTCTATGAAAAGGGTCAGTTAGTCAAAACCCTTGTTCTCCACTCGGAATCAATTCTGACCACCCTCTATGTGATACTAGGAAATTCAAAAGAAGATTTTGTCTTCTGGTGGATATTTGCATTCCAGATGAAACAGTGTGAAAATACAAAGGGTAATGAGTGGGAAGAATCACTTTTATGATAAGCCAAGAAGGAAGAGTACCTCTAAGTCATGCAGGGTCTCAAAAGTAAAAGACTAGGTTGAAGGTAGAGCCTCTGAAGGGCTCAAAGACAGGAGCTGTGGGCAGACCGGTGAGTTAAGCATATGATGTTAGAGTAAGACTTACACGCTGAAGGAGCTAAGAAATTCAGTACTCAAAGACTGAAAAGAGAAAATGAGTAGAGAGCAATTTTCATTTCAAAAGAGCTCTGTACAGAGACAAAAAAACCCCAAAGCAACAGTATTTTAGGCATATTGTTTAATATCATCCTTAAATTCACTTTTCTCACAACTGAAAGCAGGAAAACAGAAGTGTTTTTCTGAGGAAGAACAGGAATCACACTTGAAAAATGTAAGAGGTATTGAACATTGAATGTACTGATGAGAGCATAACCAGAGCATTCTTTTGCAATTAATTTCTGATGAGAGACCAGTGTATGAAAAATATATCTGGTATGTATCCTCAAAGGAGGAGAAGAGAATGCTTCCTCAAGGCACTTCATTTCTACAGAAACCAGGTGTAAAATTCTGAGGAGTTTTAAGTGTGCATTTAATAAGAAATCTCGCATCATTTTTAGTAGTGTAGTAGTAACTGAGGTAAACTGAGGTTCAGAAACGTGGTCCAGCCTTCTAACCTTTGCACAGCAGAGCAGGGGGGAGATGGACTAGCCACAAGCATTCTGACTCCCAGCTGTGATCACTGGTTATCAGCCATTTCCAGACCAAAGCTGTTCAGACTAATGAAGGCTTTCTGCACCATGGGCTCTGGGTTTTGGCATCCGGCTCATAGAACCCATCCAGGAAGGGAGGGTTTAATTGTGTAAGTATTTGCAAACACTGCTGTTATGTGGTGAAACGTCATGACAGTTATAAATAGTACAGAGAGAAACTCAAGATACAGAGGTTGAAAACTGGTGTCTCTCAGGCTTCCCCATGCCTTCTTCTGGATATAGAATTTAAGAACCAAAACAGTTCAGGGTCAAATGTTTCAGATTGACCTCTACAGCAGTGCCCCTTTTGAGCACTTTTCCTTCTGCCTGCTACAAAGGTTAAAGAGTAGGAAATGCCGATTATTGTTTGACCTTGTGTCACAGGGACATTTTAAGGCCCAAACGTGTAGTTATTTTTAGTTCCTGCTATTATTTTCAAGCCAGGCTCAAGCGAACAAAATCAGCAAACTTCACAAAGCGAGACAATGTAAAACGGTGTCCAGCATTATCTTCCCTTTCAGCTTGACAGGAATATTTGTCTTGATACTAAGAGTTAGTCCTATGCTTCCTCAAGGAATGTTGAATAACTTCCGCTCACGTTACACAAGCGCCTGTCCGTATATCACTTTCCTATGTGGCCACTTGGCTGCAAGGCTCACAAAGGCTTTGTCATCCTCGGTTCTCTTATTGTTTCCTAAGGATGCATCCTGCTTGGAAAACAGCAAAGGAAGGGAAACCGTATCTAGCATTATTTCCTAATTAAACTGTTTGCATCATTCGAAGTCGGTGATGAGTTCCTTCCTTTTCTCTCTTTCCCTTCTTGTTTACTAAAATCAGGAGATACAAAAAGACAGCAGGAGAGACAGCAGAGCTAACAGATCCTAATCTCTAGCACAAAAGGCGATGGAGCTGTGCCAGATTTTTACCAGCATCCTGAGGATCAAATTCTTGTCAGCTAAGGACAATATTCTGTGCAGACATGTAAGCTTCACTACAATAATTTCACTCCTGGAGTTTTACAAGTGGAGATATGGGAAACCTATTTATAGTGATTGGGACGATTTGGAACAAGGCTCAGTTCTGGATCCAAGCTTTCCCCATATTCAAAATTGTTTGTTTGTATTCCTGTCTGGTGTTTACAGAGATGGGACCGAGCCATGCGGCTCACATCCAGATCTGAATTCAGAATGGAGCTTCCCCAGAGTTTGGATATGTTTGATCCAGTGTCTAGATTTGGGCCCACCTCCAACATATAGGTCATCCTTGATGTACAATGGTCCCTCTTGGCTTCATAACCTATGAATCTGAGAATATGGGATTTCATATCTGCCAAACACTCAACAAACATTAACTGCTGAATACTGACACCAACCATGAATGGTCAGCCTGAAATGTAAGGAGTATCACCCTCCCACTTCAGAAATAGCAATGAGAAGCAGAGACATGAAACAGCACTCTGAGGTTGCAGAGCAGCTCAGCAGCACTAGGGAGAAGCCTGGGACTCCTGGCTTTGCATCCTGAGCTCTGACCACTGGACTAGGCTACCTCTCCAAGAAGAAATGTAACTACGAAAAACCAAGTAACTATGCAAAATAAAAACCTTCCAGAAAACTCCAGGGAAGTCTCCTTGAGGGTTAAAACTGGAAAAAAATCAGTGCATCAACTATTCATAAAGACATTTCTCCAAAACCTGAAGACTTTGACCCAGACTACCTCCAAAACTTAGGCCTTGATGACAGGTTATGTTGCTGAGTATTCTATTTACCAATATTATGTACTCAGCGAATGTGTTAAGGCAAAGCCAGAGAGAGTTATTCCAAATAAATACAAAATACAACTTTGGGAGATAGAGGGTAGGAAGATTGCTCCTGTAGGCAGAAGTGCCCCAACAGGAACTCTGTTAATAACATACCAGCATGTAACAGTGAAATTCTCCATACAGTCAGCTCAGATACAAAAAGCTGTCCAGATGTTGCACTGGAGATAACGTTCCTCCTTGAAAACGTGGTGTCACTAATGCAAGTAGCATTTCAAAACAGAAACATGCCACAGCTTTACACAGATCAGCAAAGGATGCAGATAATGGACTACCACACTGGCAACCGCAGTAATCACAGATAAAGGAGATGAGTCAGGTGCAGATGTTCAAACCTAGCCAGACCAACTGCACTTGGAGGACTTTCAGCCATTACTAATCCAGCTGTTGAGTGGCCTCTCTGGAGGCCTCCATCTCCCTTCAGCCAGAGTAGTCCTCTCAACTTTGGCAGAGTTGCTTCTGATTCACATTCACCCAGATGAGTAGAGGATCAGGCTTTTTGCTTTGCAAGCATCATTCATAACCCACAACTAAGAGGTGAACGGCCTGAAGAATGGCTTAGAGTAGCATCTGTTCCTCTATGGAGGAAGAGGTTTATTCCTGTCTGAGTCTGATATACTACAACCTTACTCCTACAGCTAGCCACACTTTCAGCTCCGTATTTTCCTTCTCATGCATACCTACTGACTCACAGTTCTTCACAATGATGAAATGAAGATCTTTTCTGGACAAATTTACTGTCTGGTGGAGCGCAAATAGTTCATCCTTGTACATTTACAGTCATAACCACTACTGACTGGGAAAAATTATCACTCTTTCGACGGGGCCAAAAGCCACATGTTGTGCAATTGCTGGTTTTATTAAGCTATGCTTCAGACACATCGATGTGTAGGCTGGGATGGAACCTGGAATTTTTGTAGCCTCAGCGTACATAAGTCGTCCTCTGTGGGCAAAAGCTTTCTGGGATGAAACATGCCACCACATGAAATCATAAACTGTAAAATTGAATGGGTTGTGTTGCAAAGATTAACAATGAAGACCCTATTCCATGATTCTCACAATGTTCACTAAAGCATGGAAAAGATATGTATATTTTTTTTCCATGTTTTAAGGATTCCCTGACAGCCTGAGAGATTAAAGCTGTCGGTAGGGCTACTGTACAAAAGGTGTGAATAAGTCAGAAACTGTAGCAAGAATTCCTTTCATTCTTCAACAAAAATGTCAGTTGTTTTCAAATTGACAGCCAGCTCAAGCTGATCAGTAACTGGTACTCCAAACCTTGCAACAGTCCTCAGCAAGAAGATGCTTACAGCTCACAACACCCCGCACGGTGTGTAAAGTCACTGCCTAGAAGAGATTAGTTTTTCCGTGATCCCAAGGCCTGTGGAAGGCAGCAAAACAGCTCTAACTCTACTACCAAACATGCAGAGGTTAGGAAGAACACTTTAGTATGAAAGTGAAAAGAGTGGTATTAAAATCACTGGGAAGGACACCACTGATTTATAGGGAGGTTTTTTGGGTCACGTCTCAAGATAATTCGTGCTGTCATATGACGACTCTGGAAGAATTCTAGATACCTGTGTTCTTCCTCATAAGCATTCCCCTCACTGTGATATAGGAACATGAGTGCTCTAGAAAACATTGAAAGTCAGCCTACAAAACCACCAACATCTGTATATGTCTATAGCTAGAGAGAGACACATAACCACATATATACACCATCCCACTAGATGACTAACATGAGAAGTTATAAAGGGGACAGCCAGAGCTTTTTTTGGTAATGCTATATGTGGGGACCATGTTTTTTTCCCCTCAGAGAAGTTTAGATGGCTCCAGGTTAAAAAAGGTCAAGTTGCTCTGCTGCAATATATACAAGTGAGAGATGAGCATTGGCACTGTCCCTGCATTCACCCGAATGAACGTTTCAAAGGATCACCTATAAACCATTCCTTCTGCTCCACTGAATGGTGTTGAAAAAAAACACGTGCCGAGGTTATGTCCACGAAGGAAGCGAAAATGGATGTAAAAGAAAGAAATAAGATATGTAAAGAAGTCATTTGAGGAAGACGAGTCCAACCAGTGTGCTAATGGAAAGACACAGATGAACAAATAGAAATTAATAGCCACAAACTCTCTTCTGTTATGAAAAATATATGATTTACTGTTATTCCAGTGGGGAAGGGGTTCCAGCAGACAGAAGTGCGAGTCTGCTTTCCCTGTCATCTGAGACAGAGAGAAAAGCAGGGAAAGGATAGTACTAGAACATCAGCAATAACTGCTGCAGCTGCATGAAGTTATATAAAAAAAAAAAAAAAAAAAAAAAAAGGAGATTCTCCCCATCTGATAGTCCCAGTCCTAGCAACAATTTCCTCCTTTTTTATTTTTTCTTTTCTAGTTGTCTTTACCACTTGCTGGTTGTTGGCAAAGTTAGCAGACGTTTACAAAAATGAAGGGAAAAACCCCAACACAACAAAAACCAAAAACACACTCATCCCAGAGTCTTCAGACTAATTTAGAGCCTGATCTAAAGCCCATTGAAGTCAATGGAAAGGCTCCCTGGAGGGAGGATGAGAGAGGGAACAAACCACACGTGACAGATGTTAGTCATGTTGCTTAACTCACTACTGGGAAGCGTTCCGATACTACAGCAGAAAAGAGGGTATAAGAAGTGATCTGGACCAGGAAGCTGTAAAATAGAAAAGGTTCTGGGTTTAGGTCTAACGTTTTCATGGGAGACTAAAGGAAAAAGAGACAAATAAATAAATAAAGGTGGTGGACTTATGTAAAAAATGAGATGCTGATCATTTCATAGCTGAAGAATCAACCAGTATGAAAAAAATGCCAACTGGCTCAATCTAAAACCCATGTTGGAGGTTTTCTAAGAAAGTCTATTTATTACAGGCAGCAGCAGTAAGCTTTCTACAGACTTGGTCAAAAGCCAGTGGGTGTGAGTGATCAATGGCATTCAGGTAAAATGTACCAATGAGATTTAAAACAAAGATCCCCGAAGGTCCAGAAACATTTTTGGTAAAGAAACACTTATAAAAGCAAAATATAATTCACCTAATTACGTTCTGCATTTTGTCAAGCCTACCTTAGGTATCACCTACCAACTAAGGCCACTAATATTACTACAGAGACAAATGCATTTCAGTCATAGCTCACTGCATTTCCTTATCAGATCAGTGCTGAAAAATATTATCTTTGAAACATCAGAATATCTGCATTCCCCAAAGATTAAAACTGTGTTGTTTATTTCTGAAAGAATAGCACCATTGCAATAATTAATTATCAAATTAGTATTAAATCAGTACAGTATCAGAAAACTGATACAGTATCATGGACAGTGCAAACAATGGAGGAAAAGCAAATAGTCTGTGCAATGCTGCTTCAAAAATCTACAAATGTAGGTCTTGAAACGTATTTTAAGTAGCGTCTTCTGAAATTAAGTACATTGTGCTGCCACTGAAAGGTATTTAAAAATGAGCTGACAAATAAAAGCAAACTTAAAGGAGAACCACATGGATTAACAGGGAGGAGGCGCAGGGACAAGCAGGAAATCCCAGGAAGAGCCCTGGCTGAGGTGAGCTGGTGTGTAATGATAACCAGCTACTGCTTGCACCAATGACAACTGAAAAAGCCCACCCTGACCCTGCAAACCACAACGCAAAGGCCTCACTGGCGAAGGCCTCTCGGCCAGATCAACCAGCTCGGTCTTTACCCTGTACTGACGTGGCCATGCTGTGTTTGTCTCGCTCCACTCCATCCTAACTCAGACATCTCTGAACACCACTCCAGGCCGGTCAGTGAGGTGTCCTCGGTGCCGCAGAGGTGCACGGCCGGACAGCTGGGTTAAAGCCTCAGGTGCCTCTTGCTGTCTGTCTCAATTCCTCCATTCTGGTGCACTAAGCAAAGCGTTGTGGAAGCTGTTTGATAGCTGTTTCAGACACGCGCTTTACCCGCACTTGAGAGCGCACTCAGGTCAGATCCTACACTTGGTGCCCTATGGATCTGATGCACGAGTGCTCCAACGCATTTTTTTCTAGTTAGATTAATTTTCTGTGCAAAGGGCTTCTTAACTCTGTGCTAAGGATTTACTGACTCAGTCCGAATGAACGCCCCTGGCATAGACACAGGTATCAGCAGAGGTAACGACATTGCAGCTCCCCATTTGCTGCCTGCACGTGAGGAACCTTCCACTCCAGCCCACCCCACCTAGGGCATTCACTCACCTAGCTGGCCCATCCTCACCAACTACCAGGTGGTCACAGCTCCTGCAGAGACATCTACTCACCGCTCGGGTCACAGCCTCCGCACTGGAGTTAACTGCTACGGGCAGGAACTGATTTGTGCCACGGGGCGTCTGCACAAAGGCACAGAATGACTTCCAGTAACTGTGTGGAAATACTTACCCTGTAGCTTTATAAGCAACTTCACATAGGAATGGAGAAGCTGCCTTCATCTGCCATCTGGAAACGGTTTGTGTACCACCAATGGTATGCATATCGCAGTTTGGGAACCCCTGCTTTATACCAAGAGTCTTACTGAGGGTTTCTCCGGCTGCCATACAGCTGCTGTAAAGGCTCTTCACCCTGCTTTGTACCAAGAGAGGATGAAGACCCTTCAGAGCAGCTGTATAACTGTCTGCAAAACCTCATATCTCATGAATAACAATTTAAACCTGCCTTAAACTCCATTGCCTTGAAGGCTGATCTAGCTGATTTATATCTGAGCAAGAGAAAAGACAAACAGATTCCCAGCCTGAGCCTCTTCGCATCTCACTAAAGCAAGGAAAATAATTTCCTCCAAGGCTTACTAGAGGAGAAATCCATTAGCAGTTACAAAGGAGAGCTGAATGTTATTGTTACATTCAAATAGCTGTAGCAGTCTTTAACTCTACTCCTATTACTTTAAGACAAAAAACATGGGAAGGTTTATGGGTGTGTTGCTAGGGTGTCCCTCAATTGTTACCTTTTTGCCATAATTATATTGCATGAAATGAAAAACTAATAAAAGAAATGCATTGAAATTTTCAGTGACAATCACAACCCAGTCCAGCAGCTTCTCTGCGGCGTGTCCAATTTTTTTAAATATATATTTATATATATAATATATATAAATATATATATTATTTATATATATTTAC
>WTSP01018212.1:189990-215991 GCA_025331215.1 Actenoides lindsayi | reverse complement strand
CAGAAATAATCTGGAAAGAGGAAAATCTTCTTTTTTTTTTTTTTTTTTTTTTTTAATTCACCTATCCAAAATAAAATTTCTTACATTGCAAAACTTCTCCTGAATAAAATATCAGAATTGGTGCATTCCCACAGCTCCACCAAAGTCTACTGGGCTTAGTGTCATTACATCACAGGATTCCTAAATCAGCTCTGATCACAAGGAATTTCGATGTGTATAATCCAGACCCTTTTAAACTACTCAGAATTAAAGTGAAACATCTCAGACCATAAGTTTTTACCACGTTCGCTGTCACAAATGGATATGTAGAAAGCTGAGCACCCTACACAACTCCCAGGCTATGTCTCTGTTGGTAAACTACACAGGACCCGAGCACAGGCTCACAGCCGGTCTACGGCCGTGCACACCATTGTTAGTCTACTCATAAACATGGTTTTGCCTCTTGCCAACTACTGTTCTCCCAGATTTGCTTAAGCCTGATCTGAGAGATAGCAAAGGTCACCAATTGTTTCCACCAGGCAGCATGGCCAAAGTATCTTGGCTTTTTGGGAGGGGAGAAGGGTGGGTTTAGCCATACGGATGACTCATGCCACGTTCTTTGATCTCCAGGCTAAAGAATCATCCACAGCTCATTGTGTTTAAGACATAATCTTAACAGTTTGAAGAAAACTGCATGCTTGCTTCACTGACTGTCAATCTCTTGTGTCTCTTCTCCACTGTGCTGGTGGGACTTCTGAGATGACTCTGGAGGATCCAAGTTTAAAGAAGTAGCCCATTTTCTTACAGAAAAAGTGAATCACCAAGAGTTCTAATGTAAATCTAGTTCAGGCAGTGAGACAAGGGGTTATTTCCAGAACTCTGACCTTCAGTTTTGGATGAAGAAGCAATACATTGTCTTTCCCTAACATTTTATATCCAAGACTCAAAGGACTTTTAAACACTGGAGCCAGAGAACACCTCTGTGACATGGCTTGGCCCATGTCATTATTCCCATTCTAAAGAGAGGAAAATTGGGTCATAACTGGTGAAACACTTTTCCAAGGCTCTCCGGCACATAAGTGGCATTGCTGAAAACAGGATGCATGAGTCACAAATCCTAGACTCCTGTTTAACTGTGTCATGTAAGGAGATACTGCTTTGACTTTTGTGTAACGATAGGTTGACGCCATAGCTCGGGTAGCTTACTGAAGCTACCCGAGCTTGGGGCGGTGGGCACGGGCACAGCCACCCCACGCACCGCGGTACCAGGCTGGAGAACGAGCCCTGCTCGGGTGGCAATGCAGCTGCACCAGCACACCTGGGTCATAAACTCTACCTCTCAACACTAGGCAGCAGGGAGCCGAAAAGTTCGGTACTTCAGCACACAAGGTCACCAGGCCAAAGTCTTTTTATGGATTTAGCTCTCAAAAACAGGATTTAATAGCACGCAGTAAATAAGGCCTTGGGCCACACATGGAACAATGAAGATAAAACAAACTACTGAATAGCTGCTCATTAAGAGTGCTCTGAACATCCTGTGCACAGAGGTAGAGAGTTCTGTGGAAAAAATAGGATGTGATCAGATAATTAAAAAATGAATCATAATTAATTACACAGGCAGCCTTAATTAGGGCATTTCCTAACTTTTCCATGCCTTTCTCTGTGACATCGAACAGTTCTTTCGATGTCATTTTGTGTGCATTAAGCTGTGCTCAGTTAGGTGCTAAAGGCCACAGCAATATCTGCGTTGCAAAGTCACGTCAGGTTTTCCTTAAAGGTCTTTTCTCCACAAGTCATTCGGTTCTTTTCTCATGCACACCACGGATGAGACCCTGCAGCCTTGAAAAAGAATCGCTTTGATTACTCAAGAGCAAGAACAGATTCAAGCCCTGCGTCTTTAAGAAGTGTCAGAAGGAAAAGACAGAACAGCAGAAATACTAGTTGTACAACTCCGCTCTTACAGCTACATCAGCTTATAACCATACCGGATTCCAGCGCATCCGTGGGAAAGTATTTATTTTACCTGTAGGTATAATTGCAAGCAATAAAAACAGTTCAAACCTTGCCAGAAAGGGTGTGAATTTCTAAAAAGAAGGAAAAACTCTGAATTCCAATACCTGAGCAAACAAGTTAGTATGAAAGGGGAAAAAAAAAAAAGTAAATGAACCAGCGTTGCCAAAACAATGAGGTTATGATTTGCCAACAGCTGGATTGCACTTTCACTTACAAATACTGCAAAAAAGGCTCTGACTTCTGAGCACATTTTCTTTTGAATCCAATCGTTTTGTTTGTCGAGTGCAAGGGA
Organism: Actenoides lindsayi; assembly: GCA_025331215.1. Classification (NCBI taxonomy): domain Eukaryota; kingdom Metazoa; phylum Chordata; class Aves; order Coraciiformes; family Alcedinidae; genus Actenoides; species Actenoides lindsayi. The sequence goes on along the minus strand of WTSP01018212.1, from coordinate 213,707 downwards.
TGTGTAGAAAGTGTGTGTGGGGGGGAATAATAGCGGAAGCTTTGAAAAGCAAAATAACCCCCATCTCTGTTCTCTTGAAAGCCATTTCACCAGTTTGGCAATAAAGAAAAAGCATCTCTTGCCATTTAATAAAATATTGGATCTCTGAAACCAGCTGCAGAGAGGAAAAGAGAATGAAGTTCCCCCCAAAACACCACACACAGAGTTAAAAATCACACTGTCATCTTTTGGTCTACCTTGCCAACTAAAAACTATGGTTTGTTGTCCGAGAGCGGGGAAATAAATGTTGGAAGTGATGCTTGTCTCACAGCCAGCTTGTGACAATTGCATTTGATTGCAATCTTATTGTGCATCATCCCCAGGTTGTCATGTCCTGTAAAGCTTCACTGGTGTGTCACAACATGAGTGAGGAATTTGACTTATTTGGCTCATCAGTTGAATTTATATGAATACATTTTTAACCAGATCTCATCGGACAAAGGTTTCCACTGGCAAACTCGTGCGTTTCCTCGTGCCCCACATAACCAGCCTTCCTGACAACTCTCATTTCCAGCCCTGAGTGAAACCAGAACACGCTTGAAAAGCAAACTAGGTGGGGGAATAAAGTTAATCAACTTCAGAAGCCCTTCCAGAAGCCTGTTTTATAGGATGGCTTCGGACAGGTGTTATTTCAACTAAGCATGTCCAACTAAGCCCCAGCATCATGACTCGATAGAGGATTAGAATACCTAAAAATGTGACTAATTTCCACCTGCCAAATGTTCAGCCTACAACCTGATGCTGGTACCATCTTGGCCGGGTCTGTATGCCTCTGCACTCACCTCCACCTTTCTTTAGGTTCTCAGCTGTGAGGAGTTTTTCACAGGGAGTTGGCTCCTGCTTCCTGGTCTCTCAATCCGCTAAATCTCTTCTATCCTTTGACACAATCTAGTTCGCAGCTATTTCTCAGCTCTCCTTGGAGGGCTTTCTAGACAATATTGGAAATCCTAGAGACAGTGCCTCTCTCCCGCTGAGTCTCTGCATTGTTGTATATGCATCTGCTTCTTTCTGCTGTGCACCTAGACAAATGCAAGGTTTCTCTTTTATGCCAGTTAGCCCCTTAAAACGTGAAGGCAGAAAATTGTGCCGGTTTAACCCAGAAGGTCTGGCAACGGTGGAACTTGTAATGGCAGCAACAATAATGTCTGGCCAAAATGCTCCTTTCATTAGATTTGGCAGAGCTGACCATATTTGCCTCTCTATAAAATTCATCATATAAGGAAAAAAAAACAGCTGAACTTTAAAAATGAGATGCATTTGTACTTGGCAACACTGGTTTTCTGATTGTTTTCTAATGGCAAAGACTAAACAAGATGGCTGGGGCAGTGCAAAGGAGACAACTGAAACTGAAGGCCAAAACAAAAAACCTATAGACAACTCCACAATAAAGACAATTTCCATGCAAACCGCAACTGTTGAATTTCAGGCTTTTCAGCTGTCTATCTGCTTAAAAGCTTTTTATTCAGCAAACAATTTACTTTGTAACAAACCTAGGCCTGGAAAATTTCTGCCCAAAACTTGCTTCTTTCACAGAATCAGAAATTAGCTGATGACTTAATAGCAACACTTACTACTAAGCATTATAATAAGCAAGTATTTTATGTACTTGCCTTGCCTTCTACCAAAGATGGAGATGTAAGACTTGCACTGTTCTTGCAGCACAGATATCCGTGGATCAAAAGTTTGCCAGTCAGATTCACAAATGCCTTTGTGAAAGGCTAAAAAGCCCCAGAAGAACTAATAACCAACACTAGTGTGTAGTATGTGTGATAAAAATAACTACATGAAATGTAGCTTGGAAACCAAGGCTTATACATCCACAGAGAGCTTAAAAAAGACATTTAAGGATGAGGAGCAAAACAACGTATGAATAGCAGTCAATACATAAAGTCCACGGTTCTTTTCAGCACGTTTGGGAACACTGACACAGAAATAACAGATGGAGACAAAGGAAGGTAAAGTCACTTTCACAACAAGACTTCTAGGGGTGGCAAAAATGGCCAACGTCCACTGAATTTTTGTTTCAAAAGTTCTGTTTCAACCACGTGAAAATCCACTGTATTAATTCTCCTGCTACCACTAGCAAGATGATCTGGAAGAAGTGTGGAAACACCAGCACTAAATTTGGGACCTGGAAGACTAAGTAAGAAAAAACCAACAAGGTCTCAGATACCAAGAGTAAAATTATCTTGGCAAAACCTTAACTATAGCAGGTAGGTGTGTCTATAAGAGCTGCAGAATGGCCATCTGGTTCAGCATCCTGCCTTCACCAATGGCCATAAGCAGACCTCATGTGTAAGTTAAGAACACAGACCAACATGTACGATACTTTGAGTACTTTCCCACTCTGTAATTATTTTAAGCTCCAATATTTCCTCAGCTTCATATGGCCATTTAGTAACCTTCCACAGAACTGTCCCTTCCAGGTATTTGCCCTGTCTCCCTTTAAAGCCATGCAGGCATTTTTCTCATCCAAAGCATCTGTTGCCAGGAAGTCTACTTCCAGAAGTCTACTTTTCTTTGTTTTGAACATGATTTCTGCCAGCTTTGTTTGACAGCCCCTAGTTCTTGTGCTGTAAGAGATGGCAACCAGTATCCACCCACCCGTGCCACTTGTGATTTGTAGACTTCTATCAGACAGATCCCACCTTCTTTATTTATTTTCTGAACCAAAGAATCCCAAGCAGTTCAGTTGCTCCTTGCTCAGACCTTTGGTCATTCTTGCTGCCCTTTTCTGGGCCTTTTGGGGTGTTTGGTTTTGTTTCTTAGTTCCGCAGCAGAGGGACCAGCACTGCAAGTGGTGTTCGAGCTGCGGGTGGAGTAGGGATTTGCAGAATGGTGTAGTGGCAACTCTTCAACCTATCACGTTCACCCTTACGTATAAATGCAGTTTTTTGGGTTTCAAGTCAGTTTTCGTGTTTGTGCCTGGTCTCACCACCACAATGGACAAAGCCACCTGAAGTTTGAAATTTCCACCGACCTTCCTTACCCCTCGACTACAATTTTGCTTTTTTGCTCGGCAGTTTTTCAATCCAGGTGTTATGGTCTGATGAACTTACAGACAGCAAGCACAAAGAAGAATTCAGTAACCAGAGTTACGCTTGTGAAAGGCTTTTTTATGCACTTGAAAGTGTCCCCCTAAAGAGCCCATACTCCTGTAAGCTTTCTACAGAATGGTTGCCTATAATTATTTTTCTCATCTTTAAGTGCATTTACTTACAGTGTAGCAACAATTGGCACATATGAACAGCAGATTGTCTGTGTTTTTGATTAGTGTGGCAGCAACATATCCTTTGTTTTTCAATCCTGGGCTAAATGAAACATCTTCCACAGAGACAAATCTCCACAATGATTAATCATGAAGCATCCCATATGGATACTGATATCCCCACATGCTTTAAATGAGGCTGGGTGGGAAATCCTCTGCTTCACTCATCTCAACCCAACAAACGGCTGGAAGGCAACCACAGGAGAATGAACCTGTGGGTATAACCTCACTACAGAACTGGTAGAGACCAGGTTAACTGTTGTAGCCTTTGCTGGTAGACTGTTAATCATTTAGTGGTGCCATTTTTAAATTTAGTTTTTCCACACAGACAAAAACCCTAAAAGCAGTTATATTCAGACAGAACTATTTGTGCTGAAGTGGCCTATTTCACTGATGGACCTGATGTAAGCCATACCATTTGCAAGTGGTTTTCAATGGTCTAAACCACCCTTTCTTTGTAAGAGCTTAGTATGTGACAAGCTTTGGCTCTGCTGCACGCAAACCCATTTAGCAGTCAGTGGAGTACTTCAGCGTGGAACCTTCCTGTGAAACAACTGAACCATACTTGGGTGTATATTTGGCATGAATAGCTTCACCACACACTCTGGAGGAGTAATCTGAAGCACAGTCAAACTGTTCCATAATGCAATATATTGAGCACAATACACTAGCCAAAAATCAGCTCTAAAATAAATAACCACAACTTGACTGACGTAATAGAGGTCTATTTGCTTATACTATTACTAGCTTGGCCCTCTCCACTTATTTAACTTCAACTCAGAAAGTGCATTAAGAGTCCAATGTCCATTTTCCAAATGGAAATAGAAGCAACTTCTTCCTATCTACACACATAAATTAAACACCACAAGTACAGCAGAGTGTTTCTTTACTTTATAACTGTACCTCAGTCTGAGCTATAGGTTCGGTTTTGACTTGATTTTTCATTCTCCCACATGTATTTACTGTCCCACTTTGTCAAAATCAACTCTTGATGACAGACTGCTTAATTGGTCAGCGACTCTCACATTTCTTTCGTTTTCTGACCTGCAATGGGTTTGATGTTGTTCCACACACAGCTGGGCCTCTGCTGTCACAGCATATGATAAAACCAACAGGCTCTCCAGCTTCAGCAAGGCAGAGCAACATGAGCTAGGTTCTTAGATATTTTGTACCCCTTACTGAAGCCCCCTGGAGTAAAACTGGCTCCTGGGATGGCTTCTTTTGCTATTCTTTCCTGCCATTCAGGAAGAGCGTCAATGAACCAAGGTCTAACTATTTTTTGGACATCTAGGCACAAACATTGGTAAAAATGGATCCATATCTTAACGTGCCTCCAGCAACAGGGATATTTATGTTATATTATTACGGTGTTGGCCCTTGCTGGGACATTTCAGTTGTAACTTTCTTAACCCAAAGTTTTCATCAGCTTCTGGTAGCTAAGTACTTGCAAGGTGTCAAAAACACTAGCAAACAAAGACCTTAAAAGATAATCTCTTCCTTTCTCTTGTAAGATTCCTGTCACTGTGCGTTCTCCATCCAAAGAGCTTAACAGGCTAGGGAGAAAGATAAGATTGTTCCCATTTTCAAAGGATCAGCTCTTGCACTGATTCCATTTGCAAATAAAAATACATCAGGTATAAAAACACCAGTTTAAATTTTGTGGCATTGATGAAAACATTCAATTTGTCCTTCACTAGCATTGACAAACATTAGTTTCTTCTACTTGTTTTTTGAAAGATAACCAGGTTCCTACCTAGTTTGTGGACTAGATATTAAGCTGCATGAGTATAATTCAGGAGTCATGCTACCGTCGTCACTGGAATATTTGTCAGTTCATTATGACGACAGAGAAGATGAATAAAGCATAATATATGTTATTCAGAAGCTGCACGGAGTTCCCAAACCAATGAATCAGGCAAATCTTCACCAAGTCTAAGGAGAGCCAAGTGGACCACATATTTTGATACAGTTTTCTTCACACCATTCCATTTATTGGTCTTGAACTTAAGGTGCTTTACTATGAATAAATACACAAAATGGGACCAACTGAATTTAACCCCAAAAATGTAAGACAAAAAGCTACTCTGCTGTGAGCCAGTACATCGCAGCTTCTGAAGTATGAGCTGGAAGACAGCTTAACTAGAAAGGCTCTGGTGTGGGCTCAATTACAAGCCAATATAAGATTAAAGAAAAAGAAACCCAAGACTTAACATAAATGCATCTGAATGCAAACTTATCAGTGTTGTGGAGACAGTGATTTACACAAACAGTCAGTTCTAGGGACTAAAACATCCCATCTGAGCAACAAACAAAAAATTAACCTATTGTTAACAATTTTCTCCTCCATTATTTAAAACAGAAGCATTCACATAATTCAAAAGCATATCAAACATGCTATTTTTATTAATCACTGCGAACAGCAAAAGCAGGACTTTAAACCATACTTAAACCACAGCGGGAGTTTTACCACTGCTCATTGAAAACAACAGTCCAACCCACACAGGGAAATTCTAACAAATCTGAGATTTGTTTTGCATTTAACTGAAGCTTCATGCAGAAATAGCTCTGAAAAACGATGCCAGCAAATCACATTTAAATCTGCCTTACACAACATGGAAGTCTGCCTGCATCAGTGACTTTATTTTAGATCTATCACTTTCCCTTGGTCCAGGTTTGAGTTCCCCTCTCCTCCCACCCTTATAGGGGATTCCAGCTCTGGACAGCACTTGCTAGCTGGGCAAAGGTTCTTCTGGCAGCCCAAGGTCCATCTAAGACATGAAACAAAATCACCACCAATTATTCCAAGTTGAACATCTGAAATGGAATCCATGCCTTCTATCTTAATTCTTTTGCCGTAGTTCTTCCTACTGCTTAAAGACTACCAGAAAAAGTAAGAAGTCTTATAAATTATTGAGCAAATAGAGTTTCTGAATTACTGCATTCCTTGAGATATTTGAAGAATCTCCAGAAAGGCTACTCTCTCATTTCTGGACTTTCTGAATATGGATGGAAAGCATCAGGCAATTTTGCCAGAGGAGTTAACACCTTGAAACTGCAACTTAATAAGCATTGAAGGAAAATTCCTAGCACAGTGATCAGTTAGATCCTTAACTGCAATTGGTGTCAGATTGTCTGACACTGATTTTTTTTGCCAGGACATTGGAAAGAAATTGTCAACCACGACATTACTGCTGCTCCTTTTGCTACATAGGCATTCACACACTGACTTGCCTGTATTCTGAAAGCATCAGCTACCCAGTTAGGGTTAGGTCTGTGAGGGATAAAGTGCTGAAAGACACAGATCAGAAGAGCGCACTGTGAGCCTTCACCCTGATCTCCTGTGTAAGGAAAGCTATAGAGCTTAACCCACTGATTTTTGCACTGGAAAGAGTTGTTTTTCCCTGCTATCTCAGAAAATATTTTCAGGTCTTGTGTAAATAATAGCAATAATCATGTTATTATTTATTAATGCTACTGATTAGCTAACAGAAGACAGCTTTGTATGTCTGTACCAACCAAAAATTCAGTAAATTTTATTTGCTTTCAAAGCAACAACGTAACCCTCATGTCACTCGAGTGTTGGGGCCTTAGGACAGATATGTAATTACTGGTAGCACCACACCAGTTGAGATCAGGGCAGTGGATTTGGCAGCCATAGGGGAGCTATCAGTTTCCCTGCCACCAGCACAGACAAGACCACCAAGGAAGCATAGATAAACATGGTAGAAGGCTGAGAGCTGGGTTGGAAACCAGGGTTGAGCTTTGCATCTGACTGTTCCAAATAAGATATTGTTTAAATATCTCAAGACACATTTATACATAGAAAATACACAATGCAATGGTTGGAGAGAGGATCTGAATGCTTTCTTCTACTGGAAAATACCAAAATTCATTAAATGCAAAGAGATAGCCCACAGAACGTAACAAACAAACCAGGGTACAAATTTAGACATGATGCTAACTTCAGCTCTCACTGCGAGGGATATGGCTTTATGTAACCTTGCACTTTCACTTGCTTACTGTTTGGGTTGCTCTTTTGGTAAACCCACCGTTGTCTGCAACATGCACTATAAAATCTACTCCAGACAGATTTTGGGTAGAAGAAATGTTCTTTCCTAATTTCCTGCCCTCTTTCCAAGTTCCTATTCTGCCATCCCTGTCCTCTGTGTTTCATCCTGACATTGCCAGCCTGAATGGTTAGCCTCCCTGTTGTGGACAGAATGTTATGATAATCTCTTGTATTTAGCAGAATCAAAAAATGGATTTAAGCAAAAATCCCACCAATATCTGTAGCGGTATTAAATATACTGCAAGTCTCAACAGCACAAATTGAAAAGGATGGACAGATAGCACAGGCAAGCAACAGAGAGACTCACATGCTTTGTCAAACAAGCTCAGGCTATCTGGTAGAACGACAGTAGCCTGCTCACAATTACCCTAAACACACAGCCTAATCTACTGCAAGTCTTGTGACAGAAAAAAAAAAAAAAAATCCTGACCTTTGAGCTTTGTAGCAGTCACAAATAATCAGGATGAGCTACAGAATAACTTCATTTTGTCCAGATAATTACATATGCTCCTCTTCACAGCAAGTCCTACCTTATTCTTGCAGACTGGTAGCTATAATTTAAAGGAAAAGTGGCCAGCACTCACCAGGAGTGTCAGAAGCCACTTTGCTGGGAACACAGAGACAGTATGAATCACACCAGTCTGAAAGCCTTCAGTATACAGTTAAAAGCAGAAGGGAGAGACCAAGGAATGCAAGGCTGTTGATATTCTGAAGGTATTTTCTCAGGTGTTTATAGGTTTTTCATTATCTGAGTCTAAGGTCTGTCTGGTCAAGAGGTGATTCCAAGGAGAAGAGAGGGGTTTATTATAGAAGGCTGTCCACACATGGAATTTTCTTCCTGTTCTTTAAACTCTACTAAAATTAATTTGCAAGACTAGTCAAGACCCTTAACACATAGTATTTTCCTGAATGAAAAATAAAGTGATCTCCCATAACCACCAGCTTTGCTCCTGAATTCCTGGAAGATATTTTCATGTTGCCCCCATCAGCTAGAACTAGACTTCCCACTCAGTGCAACCTTTTGCACACAGGTAAAAGGTGATGTTGAGGGGAATAGTGAAGCGTAATGGTCACACATGACTGACATCAGAGAAATCAGATATCACCTCCGAGGTTGTATCTTCAGTGAAAATCCCAAAGGGTGGCAACATCTTTGTGAGACCACCCTTACAGCAGCACGTAGTGTCTGTAGAGTCTTCATTGCTTTGGTCCTCAGAGTCTATAGACTAACAAATTGCTCAGGTGGGCAGCACAAGATGAACATTGTTAAAAACAGGGGTGGGAATGGGATGGGATGGGGTGGGAGGGGATGGGATGGGATGGGATGGGATGGAAGAAGAATGAATGAGAGATCCCACTGTCCTGGGAAATGGCTGGTTGAAAGAAGACAAAAGAGTAGAGCTGAGAACCAGAAATGCTAAACTAATCTGAGAATTCAGTTAAACCTAAGAAATCTGAATATGTCATCCTGGGAAAGACAGACTGCACAAAGAGGAGGCCATCAGCCTCAGGGAACTCAACTCCCACCACTCACGTATTTGCTATTAGCAAAGCCTATGGAAGTAGTTGGATAGTGAAAGCTCCTTACCCCTTGGCAAAGAGAGAGCCCACCACCATCTCTCATTACCACTGGTGTGTGTAAAGGCAAATGGTCACACTCTGCAACCAAATCTTTGTTCTCACACATCATGCTTTTCTTTTTCCACTGGAATTTTCCTTAAAAATGGTAACAGGAATAGTGGGAACTAACACCAATGAATGTTAAGGCAGGGAAAGGATTTACCGCTCGTGGCATTAATTCTTTCACTAATAAACCATAACTGCAAATTCAGTTACTCTTAATAGCAAAATTGGGTTCTTACCTGTTATTTTTTGCCATTCACATGACCTTTAGTCATTGGAACTGGAACTGACTTGTGTGGGTGTAGTTTGGTATGAGAATTGAAGGCTCTCATAATTCTCAAACACACCTACATTGATGTAAGAGCTGCTTAGTGTTTCAATGGAAAAAAAAAGAAAAGATAAGTAAATCTTGATAATGTAAATAGTCTTCAGGAAATGATCTCTAAAGCTTGAACAAGTGAAGTAACTAGGTCAGGGGAGCAGGAGGGAAGACTTAGATTTGCTATCAGGATTTCAGAAAGCAACTGAAAGTATGCAGAGATTGACAATATTTGCTGTTTAGTATGAATGGGGGATGCTGTCATGAGAGACACAGAGCTCAGCTGATCCGGCCTGTCATGACCTGTGACAGTGCTTGGAGCTGATCACAGAAACAGTCAAATTCTTGAATTGTGGTGTGGTATTATTTTCCTGAGCATTCTCAAAAGTCTCACTATCTCTGCCCACCTCCAAAACAACAAGGTTTTGCATTTATCATCAGATAGCAATGCAATTCTTTTAAGCTTTCCTTTGTGAGGCTTGTTCGTTATCACAGGCTGAGAGCTCACTCTTAGACTGCTGATGAGGAACAAGCCTCCCAGGCAAATCCGAGTTAGCAACACAAGCTCTAGAGCATTTCTTCATCCATATAATTTCCCCATTATGACAGACAGTTTAATATGTGCCTTTATACCAGGTTCAGAACAGCTTTTTTGTGTGCACATTTGTTAAAACTAACCTCAGAGTATAATAATATATAATAATCACCAGATAATGCTATGGCAGGAGGTTCCTCTGAGGCCTGCTGCAATGAAGGGAACCCTACTAGTTTTTCCTGTGTAAAACTGGAAAAAACTTCTCTGTGTAAGATTTCTTTTGTTTTGCCAGTGAAATCTGAAGGAAAAAAAAAAAAAAAGTCAATCCAAAATCAGCTTGATCCAAATCACATTTTCTTTCTGAATTTATTTACATGTCAGCTTCTCAGCAGCAAGTCAATGGTGTGTCTGGACCTACAGAGTCCTGGTTGTGGATGTCCTTCCGCATCACTGCAGTGCCAGGGAGTAGTGCTGGTTTGGCCTCCTCATTGCTTCACTCAACCCAAGTGCTGGCTCAGGAGCAAGACTCACGGGGAGGCGGGGGATTAGAAAATCACAACTGCCTTCTTAATGAGATTTTTGTTAACCTAATGCAATGACTTGTTTTAATCCTACTAGTCTTCCAACCTTTCAAAGAGTCCTCAGAACAAAAGAGGCTATGTCGAAGAAAGCAGATAGTAACTTTGACATCTGAACAGGCTGGGCATCTAAATTTCATTTTCAAAAGCCAGTTAGACCATAACTGAAGTCAACAGTGTGAAAAGGGAACTTTTCAGTCTGAAAAGGCAATGGTTGTTGCCAGCAGGGAGAGCGTGCGACATACCTAAGGCTACCTAACATCAGTGCCAGTCTTCCTATATTTCCTTTACAGACAGTGGAGAGAAACACCCTTTTCCCAGGATCAACTCCGAGCACCTTGATGAAAGCCTGCTTCTCACCCCTATTTCCAAAAACTACTACTTTTTTTTTGCTTTCAAATCTAAACTTCTTAAAAATGCTCATTAAATCATCCCAACCTTCCCTATGCGTGAGCAAAATACTCCTTTTAATTTACATTTTGCTGACCCTTTTGAATGCTTGAGCACTCACTTTAAGACTTTCACATCCAGTAACAAATGTATGAAGGCAAACATTCAAAGGCTTTATATTTGGCCTACATAAAGAGGTCAACTTCCCTCAACTTTCAGGAGGAACTTATAATAATAGTGCGTACAAGAGGTGAATACCGTTTATCAGCAGCAATTGGGTATTTCTGGAATACAGTAATGTTTTGCCATATTAGGGTGCACTCTAGCGAACAGTATATTTTCTGTAGAGAGGATGAGACCCTATACAATCTTTGAGATGAAAAAACGTGTTTACAAATCAGTATGTTGGCTGCACTTCCTGCTACCAACACTGGCTTTTGAAAAAGGGATCTTGGTAGCAGAGTAAATACAGAGCAGGTTACTCCCAGAGACTTAGGTTGGAAGTCTTACTCAATAACAAGGGAAAATAAATGTGATAGCCTCCATCCCAGTCAGCACGAGCTATTTATCATCACCGACCCATCAAAAAACTTAGTGCAGCAGCCAGCACTCACCTGGCAGGAAAAGCCTTAGTCTAGAGTAACTAGAGACTTGCCTGGCAGCAAGAGAAGCACGCACAAATGCCTGTCTCGTATACTAGTACCCTTCCTTTTCCAGAGCATCGGTATTGTTGGTGCTATTAACAAAACTAAGTACATAACAGAAACTGCTAAAAGCTGAAATTAAAAGGGAAAATAGGAAAATGTTTTGTTTCTGCTACAGAAAACAGTAACTTTTTGCTTCAGAAGGAAAAGTTGACATTTCAGATGCTGTGGTGATATTCCTGCTGTGCCTGATGCCAGCAGTCTCCTTTGGACAGGACTCTGGGGCAGGATTTCATCATCCCTCACACACTACCACCTCCATGCCTGACGAGGGGAGATGGTGCAGGGATCCAAGGATAGCTGAGTGTCTTTAGAAATGACACTTCCTTGGGAGTCTCACCCATAAGGGAGCAATGAGATGAGTTACAGCAGAACGTTATTCTCTTTTCCAGCGCTGCAGTGGTTAAATGCAGGACATCCACTACCTCCATTTTCAGAGTTCTGCTTTTCAACAAAATTATAAATGCATTTCCATTTGAAAGAATTCCTTCTTCTAAAGCCTGACAATAGTTTAAAAAAACTAAATTAAAGTAAATGTATTTGGTTTAAGTGCTTGCACTGCCCACATGTCTCACAGCACTGCAAAGCAACAGCGACTCTCCTTGCCAGTTCCGTTTCAACCCTGTCTCTGGTGCTGCAAAATCAGATCCCAAGGAGAAACACTTTTAGAAATCAATTACTAAAATGCTTTCATGAGATTTTTTTTTTTCCCCCAGCCTTATCTTAGAAGTGTAATGTGTGACTGGCAACACTGAGAAAATAATTCTTGTTGTCCTCAGGCTAAGCACTCTTCTGGCAGCTACAAAATAAATGTAGCCCAACTGTGAACTTCAGTAACTAGAAGCAGTAGGCATTATCACTACTAAAAACATAGTGTTGCCCTGCAAGTTTATTAACGAGCAGACATTTTCAGCAGACTTACTATTTCTGACTGTTTAGGCTTCAGAGAAGTGAAAGGGAATTTATAGGCATACAGGAAAAAACAATCTGACTTCATCTGCTGGTGACTGTTTGGGGCTTTTTTTGTCAAATGTATATAGTCAAAGAGCTTTAGAAAAGCTGGAAATTACTGTTTTCACCTTCTTTGTTTGGATAGCTATCAAACATTTTTTATTTTTAGCATCAAAGTAGCTGAAGGGGCATTGTTAGAAAGAATGGGCTCATGCAATAAACTTCAGGGAGGGGGCTTAACTTCAGAGACTGCTCTGAAAAAAAAAAAAAAAAAAAGTTTTTTTCTTTCCACATCCAGCTCAGCAAACTGGAAGTGTTTATTCCGTTCCTCAAAGCTTGTGGTCTTATTTAATTGTACAATATGATTTTATATGTATGATGGGTTCCTGTGGATGTAATCAGAGGAGTTCACCGATAGTGTCTTTTAAGAAGGTAATGACCACTCTGGAGGCAGACCAAACCTATAAGTAGTCCCATATCCCGTTGTCACTGGAGGGTGCTTAGCCAAAGAGTATGAAAACTAGGGCACAGAGAAAATGACTTTCTGCCCTCCCTCCACCCCTCAGTTTCCTCTCAATTTCTGGAAATTAATGATGCAGGGACTTCCTGAATCAGATGCTACTCTGGATTAGCGTGCTCAGTAGTTATTTTATGCCATTGTATTGCTGATTAGCAATACTTCATAGATATTGATCTTCCAAGAGCAGATCAACATTGCCATTGTTATGAAGTTATTTGCAGAAACCCATTACTAGCAATTTACTCTTTTATAGCCCTGGCTAGAAATTACATATGCACACACCTCTTCAGGCACTGAATCAGGAAACAAGAGACCTGGGCCAAGACCTCAACATTCGGAACAAGACTCAAGCCTTGAGTCTCTACATGTGAACTTTATAGATGCTGCAGAATTTCACGCCCAGATAAGTTCTTGCACCCGATGGCAATGAAATAGTGACACAGGCTACTGTGGCCTCGACCCGCTGAGGCAACCAGCTCTTTCTCATACCCCCAGCACAGCCAGAGCCTCATTTGTGACTGGTTGGGAAACTCCTCTGCCTTCTTTTACAACAGGATTTGCTAAATGATCAGCTCTTGTGCTTCTGTAAACCCCCCGACTACAAGCAGGCCGTGATGGTGCCTATTGTCAGGCGGGCTGCTGTGGATTACACTTCTCTGCCTTCTCACAACCAGCCTCCTAAATCCAGCTTTGGGCTAGTTTCACAAACTGCAAACAAAAGACAAGCTCGGAAGCAGAAGTCTCAATAAAACTTTACATTTACATTATTAATCTTCAGATGGTATGAGCATCGATTAATTGCAGCAGGTGAAATTCATCCCCCCAAAAAAACCTCTAGTGACTTTTGTCAATATTCGCCAGAGAGAAATTTAGCTTATGATTTTATTTTTTTTTTCCTCTCTTTTGGCAATCTTGCTTGCTCCTACGTTTGGAGCATTTTCTATTTCCCACTCTGTCAGTGGCATACTTTTTGGCAGGAGCAGATTTCACGATGTGCCTGCTGGCTGGATTGAGCCAAATCCGGTGTCTCCACAGCCCCAGCGATTTCCTGGGTGTAAGCAGTGGCACGTATTCGACCCACCGGGAACCAAAGAGAAGAATGAATCCACTGGGGAAAACAAGCAGAAGTCCCTTCCAACTCGCTCAGTTCTACCTTAAAGTTTAGAAACGTCTGCGATTCCTAATCCACGTTTCTCTGGAAGTGAAATGCAAACAACAATTTTGCCTCATTTCTTCCATTTCAGTAGCTGCCTCTTTTTAAATGTCACAGATGGAATCAATGTCACTCATATAAGAAATTTTCAAGTAAAACTTAGAAACTGCTGTCTTTTAACGCTCAAACTTGCAGCAAATATAAACCATTGTAAAGGAAACCTAATTTGCTAACACGCAGTGCTAATTTGATTACTCTAGATAAAGGTCTTCGCAGGACCAATTGGCACTTGCTGCAGTGTGAAGCTAGAAGGATAATTTGCTAAGAGAAAAGTGCAAGCTCTCTTTGGCACCCTGAAATGTGTTCGGCTGGTTTTGTGCTTTTGCATTTGAGTGAGTACTCCAGCACAAATTGGGCACAATTAGCAGCACATTTAAAAAAATACAGCTCAGTTCTGGTGCTAATTTGTCCTTGCAATAACACCAATTTCCCCTGTATTTACACTCGGGAAGCGTACAGAGGCTAACACAGAGGAAAGCTTTGGACAATCCTCATTTGTATAGCACAGAGCAAATAATTCTTTGTGCCCCATGTGAAATGAGTCGAGTATCTCAGCCCACTTTCCAGAGAACATGTGTCTACAGCACAAAATCTGCCACCACAAGTTGGCACTAATTGGCAGTCTCAGCGAAGTGGCAAAGGAATGAATGGCCCCTGGATACCGAACTAACATTTTTCCCCTACAGGTGGTCTTTTCAAGTCGGAATTGAGACGTACATTGTTTAGGCAAGGTGAAGTTTGTACTGCTGGTACATGTTTTGTTGATTCATAGAAGATTTCAGTGTATAGCGAGCGTTTGCATGAGCGTTACATTCACGCTGTTAAAAAAAATAAACAAAAACCTTAAATTGTATTAAAAAGAAAAAAAAAAACCAACAAAACAAATTCCAGCTGTCCCTATTTTTTTCCCTCTCAAAATCCTTAGTATGTTCAAAGGCACGACCAAATCTTTTCAGTTCTCTCCAGCATATATTGATGAAACAGCTCCCTTAGATCTGATACCAAACCAAAAGATTAGGATGCCAGCTGCTTTTATCAGGGGCCTGACTCCACAGACTTTATTCACATATAGTCCCATTTGTGTCATTTTCTAGGACTTGCCCAAAACCCACTGATATCAGTGGGAAGTCCCCAAAACTCCAGTAAGCTTTAGAGAAAGCCTTTTGGGGGGTGGTGGAGGGGGGGGGTGTTAAGGAGTCCAATTTGCATAGTACTGTCACAGAAAAAAAATACCATAGCTGCTTTGATTATGGAGTATAGTTACATGTACAAGGAAAAGAAACTGGATACTAAAAAGCCTCTTCAGAATGACTGAAAATTAAATCCAGATAAAGCAAAACCAGAAGTAACTTTGACGGTTTTCCTTTTTTTAACGATGGCAATCAACTAAGAAAACCAGCTTGCAAAGGAAACACGGGAGTCCCTGTGTGTTGACATCTTCAGCTCCATATAAGATGCTCGTTCAGAAGATGCGACTTGGTTACCCTCAAGGACTGACTGAAATGTTATGGCATTTGTTATAGGAGCTGCAACTCGATGATCTAGACTAATTATCCACCCTATAATTGTTTTATGCACTTTTAGATGCATTTTCAAACATCACACCATTTTGTACAGTAAGATGAGTTGATCGGGTGTTTGTCAACCCCCTTTCTGAAACTTCCAGCTACCGTATGCTTGAGTGTATTTTCTGGCAGGAATTTCTCCTCCTTTTCAGAGGCTTGTAAATGTGAACAAATACTGAGCCGCAGAGGGAATGGTGTGTGTAGCAATTTCTAAAATGGAACAGATTTTCACCAAACCAAGAAGCAGCACTTATTATTCAAGGGAAGAGAGGATTCATTCTCCTCTTCTGATTCAGCCGCTGGCCCTCTTAACATGACAGGTAACAAGCACAAATCACTGGCTGTGGGCTCCAGCCAGTGAAAAAGTGTTTGTCAGGAAAGGGACTGAAGAAATCTATCTCACTTCACACAGGCTGGCACGCAGCAGATGGGACAGTTTTTCAATGCTGACAACTCAGCCATAGGTAGCTATAAGCCCAAACTCTTGTATTGCGCTGATGGCAAAGAGAAACAGAATGTTTCTCCTGTTCCTATGGGAAGGGATCTTTTCCTGCCACTATTCATAAGCACATAAAGCCCCCTGAGCTCTGCCAGTCCTCCCCCATTCATTCATTCAAAGTGAGCAGGAGTCAGGATTAGCAATCTGTAAATTACAGCAGATAGAATCCTGCACGGTGCTGGCTCTGAAGCAAGCTGGCTTCTGAACTGTGACTCTCAAGCATCACATCTTGGTCTCTACTTGCAGTTCATCCACTCAGAGTTGAATATACTGTTCCTTTTGCTGATACATCCTTCAGGCTAGCTGAAAACCAGATCCCAAAGGAGAAGTTATCATAATTTTAGGAATAATCACCATCAAATGAACAAACAGGTATTTCTGGGCTTCTCTTGAAGAACAGCTTTTCAAATTATCCAAAAAGAATGTTAAGCTGCCTGGCCCATTTATAGGATGCTAAAGGGTACTTTGTTATACAGCTCTTGTATTGTCTACTTAGACAAAATTTGCTATCATCATATATCGTCCCAGAAAAACTTTGACCTGTAATTCTCTTCCGTAGTTTCACTCAAGTTTTATATCCAAGCTAAGTAGAGAGATTGGAAGAAAGCAAGACTTGGTTGTTATCAGGTGCAACACATACCATAAGAAACCTGCTTTGTGGACCTGACAATCTTTTTTCTACAGGTGCCAGGTCAGCTACTGCACCGCTCGCCGTTTGACGGCACGGTCCCACTGCGAGCTGTTGTTGACGGTTAAAGTCTTGCCCCACCAGTCACTGAGAAGAGTTGTGTGGGTATTAGCTATGATTTCTACACATGCTGGAGAGAAACTGATGCCAAGAGGACGGGTGACCAGATCCAGCAAGATAAGGATTTATCTTGCCCTAAGGACTGCTGCCAGAGAATCAGTAGCTATGGCTTTCACTGTCCCTGGAGTTTAAACCCAAACTATCACTCTCTCACCTGCTCGTGAATCAAAACAATAACATGTCCTTTGACATCTCCCACAGCGTACGTGACTGACCCCATATTCCTAGAACATTACTCCTTTCCATTTCACTTTGTGTCTACACCCTAGTTACAAAAATGGATGAATCCTCTCCCTAAAGAAGATAAAGAAGATCCTAAGGAAAATGTGACATTTGGCACGCTCACCTTTCGCACCACGCTTATAAGCAGCACAGAGCTACATGCTGCAAGGGCTAAGTGCTTCTGTTATTATTGCTCTTGGGCCAAATTCCCAAGGAGTCCTGTTTAGCAGTTAATTTGACTGTTGAGAATCTAACCCTCGGTTGTCCTCAGGCTGCTATGAAAGGAGCATTAAAAGGAGAAACCAAAACAAATACCACCTCAGAGTCCAAGAAGGGAGAGGGAGATTCAACTAACTGAAGCTGGGGAGGTCCAGCATTGGGGTGTTGCAGGCCTCTTCCAGCTGCTACCCTGAGCTGACTTCTACCTACCAAATTAATTCCCCTCCTTTTTGATGTTTAATTCCAAAGAGCTACACCGAACAGCCGCTGAATGAATGTTATATTTTATAACAAGTCAGTCCAGTCCGTGCTCTTGCCCTTCCCCTAGGCCCTACCTGTCTTCTAAACAAGCCAGGTATTAGACACAGTAGTGGGCTCTGTTGACTGATGTGTGTGTGGCAGTTAGAGCTTTGCTTACTGATACCACTTATATTTGTTTTACAGTATTAAAAAGAAATAATAATAATAATAAAAGAAATCACTAAATACATTTGGATAGCAGGTCAGGCTGGTTAACACCATCTATTTATTTCTGTCCTCCATGAAGGTCTGGCTGAATAAGAAGCTCACAGGAAGGAAGAGTTGGCTGGTATGAGCAACTTGAGTTCCATTTGCTGATTCCAGTTATTTAGTTCCAA
Organism: Actenoides lindsayi; assembly: GCA_025331215.1. NCBI lineage: Eukaryota > Metazoa > Chordata > Aves > Coraciiformes > Alcedinidae > Actenoides > Actenoides lindsayi. The sequence goes on along the minus strand of WTSP01018212.1, from coordinate 195,547 downwards.
ACTCTCTAGAAAAAGTTCAGCCTCTGGAGTTTTGTATTTTACAGCACGACAGGAAGGCTGTTGACTGTTGATAATCACGGAAATTTCTTATTTAAAACAAGAATAAAAGTAGAACAACACTAAGATAAGTAAAAAGCCAGATTTTAAGATGCCAGGTGATACCTGCTATCGTAGCTGTGACTGACTTCCATCAGAGACAGACAGTAAGAGCTGAAAAACAAGACTGCAGAATCCTCCCTCATTTCATGTCAACCCCCCAGGTGCTGGGTATGGTGAAGATATATTACCATAAATCAAACCTAATACCACTAGCCAGATGGTTCAAATTTGTGTACTAAGTGTTAGGCACTAACAGAGCACAACAGTCTGTTGTCTTTCCACAGAAGGGTTCTCAGTTTTGAGCTGAGCAGCTAATTAGTGTAAAATTAATGAGGCCCAATCTGAACATTTTTCCACACAAAAATGAACATATGCAGAAGCAGGCCAAAATCCCTCTCGGACTTAGAGTAATGATGGCACTGAAAACAGACAGGAGGAAATTGTAAGAGGGATTGTGTGAGGGAACATTACGGAACAAGGATCCACGCAGACAACTGATGCAGGCAGATTAAGAGGAAAAAAAAAAAAAAGCAGCAAAGAACAAATCTTTGGAGTAGAGAAACTGTCCACCTTCAAAGTTTACTTGGGAAGCCGCTGCACTGAGGGTCAGCTTGTCACAAACTTACTCCAGATGGTTGGAATAAATATTTTACAGGTGGCATACTTTACGTGAGGCTTGCATTTAACTGAGCCTCCTGTTAGGGCAGTCCTTCAGAGGCTTTGAGACAGGGGCACCCAATCTGTGGATCCCAAACAAGCTTTCATAGCAAACCACTCTGCCCTGCTAAGAAGCTGACAGTTTTGCTCCAGAGCAGTATTCTCTGGGAACTTTGCTGGTAAAACTGCTGACACCGAACCCATTAGGCAGCAGAGTTTCTGGACTGTGCTGATGACACAGATACTAAATTCCACTTCATTTCCACTTCCTTCAGGCACCCAAGACTTTTTTTGCAGATTGGGGCCTCAGCTATTTAATGGGCCTCGAGCCAAAAAGGATCTGTAAAATGCAGAATTATTTTTTGGTTCCTTTTTTTCCTCCAGTGAGCGAGCTTCGTACGCTCAGACGCGCGAGGCACTTTGGCAATGCCGGGATCCGGGGCACTGCAATAATGTTTAATCCCATTACTAATGCTTATTTTAGAATCTGCTTGTCCTTAAAGACGTGATAGTGATCTTAATTATTGTCTCCAACATGTATTTGCCTGAAATAATTATTATACTTCATTCCTATAGAGACAATGAGATAAAACTCTAATTTCATTTTATTGGCCCTTCTATCCATCAAGAAATTAGTTTCTTGAGAGAGCTTTGAAGTAGTCCCCTTCACGGATTAAACCCCTTGAAAGTACAAGAACAGAAGGGCGGGGTGTGGGGGAATTGAAATAATTTACATCCCAGCAGACATGTAATGGGAATCAACAATGCAACTAGACCTACATGATGGTTGAGAGGAAAACGTTGAGACATGCTATTCAGCATGAAAAAAAAACGTCTGTTTCGCTGCAGCTTTTAGCTCAGGAGACAGCCAAAGGCTTCACTAAGTCAGAGGAAATAAATAGCATAGCAAAAAGGAGCTTCCCTAATCATATTAAAAAAAAAATAAAATTAAAAATAAACAAAATTTTACTGGATAAACCAACATCAGATGCTTAACTGTCACTTGGCTGGCTGCCAGGGCAGCGCAGGCTCGCAGCATCGGTGTCACTACTACACCAAGTGTAGGAATAGATAGCACAAACTCTGGCAAAGCAGCAGCTAGATTTGGTGATAGATCTGTGCAAGATATTCCCTCCAGATCCTCCCAAAATATTCAAGGCATTATTCTCTGAAATCTGTTACAAACAAAATTTCAATCCTTTTTCTCAAAAGCCAGAGCTGTTAAGCCTGATCGCTGAGGCTGGTTTATGGATTTACCTGCAAATAAATACAGGAGGTTTTGTTGTTTTTTTTTCTTTTAATTTCAAACAAAATACAAAAGCAAATCTATCCATTAAAGGACAAACTCTGAGCACAAGGAGTGTACAAGCTGAGATCACAATAGCCGGGCTCGGCAACTGGTTGTATGCAAGGATGGATCCCACGCATCCTTGGAGCTGTCTCCTGGGAGAGAAGGAACAGTTTGGGCTACTCTGGTAACATCTTCTAGAAAGCTCAGGCTTTCCCACGGAAAGCAACAGTATCTGAAGTTTTTAGCAACTTGATTGTAATGGGTTCTCGGCCTCCTGCCCTGGAGAAGACTGACAAATTACACATGCTCTGAACTTCTATGAGGAAGGCAACTGATCTAAAATTTATTCATGTCTTTAACTGTTGAGCCTGACTGGTATCAAGAGAGCTGATGCCTCTGCTGCTTGGAAGCTATATGGTTAGGATACCTTTAAATATAGATTAACACATCTACAAAGAAAGGAAGGTAAGTACATAAAGAACCTGAACAAAACTTAAGCATGTGCAGAAGAGAGCTTTTGCAGTGCTGGGCCATATGTAGCACATGTGGCATATAAAGCAATCCTTCCTATCCATCTGCCAATCACGGATGTAGCTATAAAACACTTATTTTCTTTTCTGTATGCTGCATGTTTAAACTTCCAAGTGTCTAATATCCACATAAGCAGCTGTCATTTTTTTTTTTTTTTTTTTGAGGCACAAAGGTAGAGACACAAAGACTGTGCAAACCTCTTCCCACACACACGCATAGACTTTTGCTCTTTCTGCCTTCTGGCCTTAATGATTCTAAAATAAAGATCTCTCTGTCTGACAGCAAGTGGCTGCTCTTTTTAGTGAGCTTCCCACTGTACCGCAGCCTCGATACCACTGTGCTGCAAGAAAAGTATATTCACTTCTTCCAAATGCAACCTAGAAAGCCCAAACAGTGGGAAACCTCCTGCTTGGTATCATGCCAAAGAAAGCTTGAAGAGAAAAATGGTAGTGTACAGACAATGGTACAGATGGTGTTGGTCAGAAAAATACTATATATATGATTAGATTATCACAAGAAATGCAATGCAAGTGGTAATCACGTGTATGTCACCGGTGCTAAATATAAATGTGTCGGAGGCCTCCCATGGGGAGAAAGCCCAGCTGATATTGATAAGATTTTGTGCTTCAGTTGTTGATTGAAAGGTTTCAGTCCAGCCTAAAGGTATGTGCCGACACCTTCATCGTGTTTGCTGTAAGGAAAGGCTCCTATCCTCCAGAAAAATCATCTTAATCATGCAGACAGCCAGCAGCTCAGGGTCCTGTCCCCCACAGGTTTTACAGCTACACTTTCTCTACGATCTCTCACTGGCCTTGGGAATGTTGTGCAGTAACTTTCTAAGCTTGCGTTTTGCAGATCCCAAACTTGCACAGACCAGCCTGATGCAAGAAGAACATATGGTCCTGTGAAACCATCCAGTTCTTAAAAACCAAAACATATGCTGATGGTAACTTCCTCTTGGCTGATACATATTCTTTAAAATTCCCGGCACTGTTTAAGCACGTGACTAAGTAGTACCATTTCTGTTGCATTCTGGTTTTCACACAGCAAACTCGTCCTACAGATCTGCGTCACCGGTGGGAGGTGATGGCTTTTATAATATGAATGCACAAGAAATGCTGGGCAACCACCATGGGTCATGACTTCCCATGGAAGGGATCCTGACACACTGTAGAGCATGTGATTTTGCCCGACATTACTTCCTAACAATGTCATTTTGGAAGAAGTGCCACTATGGTGGAACTAATCAAACAATAGACAGAAAGAAATAGAATTACATCAGTCAAATTTCAAACCCCTCTGTGATTACTGTTGGCAGCAAGTTTGTAGATACAAGAGGCTTTTGCCCTTGCTAACATTCAGGGCCTTCAAATCTTACAAAGTAGAAAAAATAAACAATAGTCCTAATAAAACATCATTACCTCAGAACCACAGGAGAAAACTTTGAAGCAGTGATGGGACCAGACCTGGTATCTTTCCTCCCTCAAATGAAGAGTTTAGGCCCAGCTAAGCAAATATGAATAGAAACCATTGCAAACTGCTCACATTATACTAAGTTTGAAACTTAGGAAACCCCCGGCTATGTTAAACACATTGTCAATGATTTCCATCATAGCCCGCCTGGTACAGCCTGGGGAAATCCTCTGCAGCACCTGTAGAAATCCTTCAGGAGTAAACAGAACTGCGGGCTTTCTTCCCTCCCCCCATCCCACAGGAGCAGAAAAGGGAGTGGAAGTTCCTGGGCCACTTTTCTTTCTGTGCTGTTACATAATTGCACGGTGCCTTCGCAGAGTTCCCCCTGCTTTCAGCGTGATCAAACCCATTTGTAGGCTGGGAAACTGAGACAGGGAAAAGGTATGTGACTTGCTCAGGGCTACGCAGCAAACCAGTAGCGGAGGTGGGAGGAGAACGTACAGGTCCCGACAGAGCCGCTGCTGAAGCCCTACCAGGCTCGACATTCCTGCCATTCCTCGCACATACCTCTGAAAACCTGAAATGTTGCTGCATCACGGGCTGACCCTCGGTGTCACCGCATCACCTGCTTCCCATCGACAGCTCCCCCGGCCTGGCTGCACGGACCAGACACTGGAGCCCTTTCTTGCTTTTGTTTCAAGATGATTTAAGATTTCTGGAAGTTACGCCCGTTCCGCCCAGCGTATTCGCTGGCCAGTGGTTTTAGGTTTTGGTAGCCTTCCGTAACCACAGGCCTCGTTGACTGAGTCCCCTATTCTTTTAAAATTCTGCAGCTAGATTCCATTTACTAATACTAACAGGAAATCCCATGAATCTGCCTCATGCCCTTTCACTGACTTCACAAATCCAATTGATACAGATAGAGCCAATTTCTGAAACTGCAGCTGTCCACACTTACAAAGCTCTGACTGTTAGATAAGAAAGTGCCAGCTGGAACAAGAAGTTTCTCCTACTTCTAGATGCCACACTCTTAGCCAAGCGGGCAGCTGTCAGCTTGGGTGGCGGCAGAGCTGCATAAATGAGAAACCCTTAGATCCAGTCCCTTATGCTCACCCTAAAGCGATTGAAATGTCCCACAACAGGAAAAGCAAGCAAATCCCAGTCCCAGAAGAATGCAATTGCACTTGTCTCTGGGTTTCCAGTTGCCTCTCCACACCGTTGAATCCATTACGGACAATAGGAACTGGAGCTTGAGGAAGGTGCAGGCCTTCATGGTCAAAAAGCTGGGCTGGCACCGCTTCTGATCTGAGAAGGTCCATGGTCTCAGCTTCACTGAAAAAGAAGCTAAAGGCCTCTTCAAGTCTGAGAGGCCTTTGGCACTTCAGAAAGTTAACACATGGTTTTACGATGATTTTCAATGCTGGTTTTAAATCTCGCAGGAGTTTTAATCTGCGTATGATTACAGATCCCACGATGTTTTAATAGACAGATGCAAGGCACTAAACTGGGAGGGAAGGGAATGGGCACAGCAGTTGGCTCCACAACCCTCAACCCATCTGAGTCAAA
>WTSP01018212.1:140715-189890 GCA_025331215.1 Actenoides lindsayi | reverse complement strand
TAAAACAGTTGGCTCCACAACCCTCAACCCATCTGCGTCAAAGGGGGAATGTGGATCATCTCCCACTGTGTGGGGTTGGCAGAAAATAGCCTGCCCCAGCCCAGCCTCCCCAGGCTAGGAGACAGTGAAGGAAAGTCAAGCCAGAGACTCACCCTGCCTTTCTAAGCAACACCTTGAGCCAGGGTTATTGAGACATCACCCCACCTCGAGGCTGTTTATAACATCAGACTGTAACTGGGTATGCACTTGCATGTGATACTTATGGCATTGTGTGCTGCTATACCTGGAAAGTGGATTCCTGAGAAGTGAAGCAGGGATTCACTCTCAGCAGAGGTGAGCCTGTTCCTCTGTTCTCCACAACCATGTCCTCCATGATGTGGCTCTGCTATGCACCACCAAGACTTTCTGCAGGCTATGGATGTCACCCAGCTGTCTGAGTATCGCAAAAACAGTTTAACAATCCTTTATGGAACCCAAATTCACCTACCCTTAGTCCACTATGTGAATAAGCTTAACAAGTATGAAAAAAAGCTACGCCATTGATGACACGAGGTATTCCATCAGTCCTGTTTGCCTGGACACTCAGTGCCACTCTGCTTTTCCCACTGTTCTGCTTTGGCAAATAGGATAAACACGAAAGAGGCTCTCCAGCTCTTCAAGTGACTGCAAACAACTCCAGAGGCTACTTTCTGTGGAACTCCTTCCTTACACTGGAGATAATTATTCATTTATTTGCGAGGCTGTTGAATCTCATCTGATTCAAGAGAAAAAATACTGACAAATATTTTACAAGACTGTATATCCGCAGCAAACCTTTAAAAGTTACAAGGAACTTCTTATTTCTTCTCTAAAGTAGCATAGCTGCCTCTTGGAAAATGTTTATACACCCATCCATTCAGTTTTGCAGTTTTCCTATTTCTGAATCCTTCCTCTACTTCCTGGAGACGTCTCAGTGTCAATCTCGCTCTTCCCTCATCCCCACTCCAACTCCTGAGAGACAATTCTTAAAAGACATTGTAGGTCTTACCTTTTGCATACAGACTTTCTTGAGATTTTTTTTATCTTTTCAACCTTCCTCCTAAAAAGGGACCTTTTCAAAAGCATCTTTTCTACTTTGTAAATACCATCAGTTGATCGCTTTCACAAAAAAGAACAGAAACTCCCTAGTGCTTTGGGATTAGTTGGGAAGAACATTAAACCAGCATCTTTTAATAACTTTGAATTATCTATGGAAAGCTTTGGTATTAGCATTGGAAATAATTAAGTGATCTGAGGTAATACAACAGAGATTGGCATGCAACATTAGCTTTCAGAGATCTTAAGACACTAAGAAGAATGAGCAGCCCATACATCTGATTCTAAAGCCCAGAATTCATAGAAGCCCTGAAACTGCCATACATATATATATAAATAGCTCTCCATTTAAGCAAAGAAAATATGTTTCTTTGTTTTGTTTTTGTTAAAAAAGTGAAATATTGCACAAACACATTTGTGAAGATACTTTGGCACCGTAACTCTATATTCCTTTTGCTCTTTATCCTCACACTTTTCTTTACTCCGATTTCCTGAATGGGAACAGGACCTTGAGAATAAAGGTAACAGAAAAATAAACAGATAAATATATAGAAATGAAAGCCCAAACAGTAAATACACTGCTCAGTGCTCTTTTTTAAATGGAAACTTTATCTATGGATCCATACAAGTTACGTCTATGGAAAGGAGACTGTGGCTTTGTGGGCTTCTTAATATAAATATCCCTGACATAAAAATTACTATTCTAGAAGGCTTTGTGGAAGGATTGGAAAAACGTTCCCCTTTTGCAGACCTATGTAAACTGTTTAATAACTGGGGAGAGAGTTTTCCGATAGAAGCTTTCTTCCCCACCCTTTGCAGACTTGTGTCTGGTTTTGTACAACTGATTTGCCGTGTTGTTGCAGAGGGGGCAGCTGAGCAATCTGTTTCACTGCCTCTCTTTCCCATGGAACAAATCCCCCCCAGCCCTCCTGCTGCATCCTGACAGAGATTGCAGGCCTTTTTGCGCCGAATTCTTTCAATAATGCCGTAATTGCAACATTAGGAGAAACAATTAAGACTAAAGGGAGCTGCTTCTGTATGCCAGATCTGCTTAATAACTTAATTAAATAAACAGAAATATAATTATAATGTAAATATTTCCTTTCTTTAATTCCTGGACATCCTGAGAGAGAGAGTGTTGCTGAAATGATATAAAAGTATTGAAAACTTTTCGGTTCCTCCACACTTCAGAACCATTTCACCATCTTTCCTTAACTACCCACTTGTAATATTCCACTTTTAAGATTTCAGAACCATCTATCAGACAGAGAAAAATGCATCCTTGGCAACGACTACCCCAGATAGTCAAAAGTATTTATAATTGAAAAGGAACCATGAGGAGTAAATTGCTCTGTAATTTATAACTGAAGATTTCCTTCCTCAAATTATTTTCATTCAACAGTTTTCTCTGAGAACTTTTAGAGTTTCAAATGTTTTTGAAAAGAATGCAAGAGACGCTTGGATCATATTGTCTTTTGGCACGTACACAGCCGCTCGAGAGACGATGATCCTACCGTATGGCTTTACATTGAATAAACTCTAATGGCTTCAGTACATTTACTCAAGACTTACATCAGTTCAGCTGAAACCAGGCTTAAACTTACCACGGAAAAAAATTATCCCTTCTCTGTTTTCACTGAGGAATTGTCTTTGGTTCCACCACACCAAAATTCTGCAAACAACCTGTTACTCACAGTTATTCAGATAGAATAATAAAATTTTAATCAGTGACAGTGATACAATCCTGAGACAGCAGCCTGCACGATACCCAGGCCAAGCATTATGACAGATGTCTCTAAACGAGTAAGAGTAGCAAAAGGAGTTTCCTTCGCATTAGGCATAAAGCGCCTACTGCTAGCAAGATACACCACCACATTAGTCTTTTTCATAGATGCACATGACAGCTTCGCATGTCACAAAACACGCGGTAGTTTTCTGCCCGGTGTCTCCTGTGATTGCCCCAGATCCACACAGGCCTAGTGATCTCCTACACCAACTCAATGCACCGTGCCAGCGAACGGTTCTGGCGTTAACTGGGTTTCTCAGCTGCAGAACTCAAGCCTCAGGTGAGCGTCGCGCGCTTAGGAAGAAGCACCCAAGGTGACTCTGTGCCGTCCTTCGGAAGGAGGATGTAAAAGAGTTCAGGCAGCTCAAGCTGATAGAGGGAAGGACAAGCTATGCTCCACAAAAGGAAGGAAGGAAGATCATAGGTTACTGCTGAAATTCACATGACCTATTTGATAAAGCTGCAGCAACCACATTCCTCTGACCGCAGCAAGCGCGCGCAAGAACGCACAGGAGAGAGCTCTCAGCTGGCACCCGCTCCGGTGACAGCTCCCCCTCGCTGCTTCCTTAAGAGGCTTTGCCCCTTGGTCACACGGCCTGTCAGCTTCCACAAAGCAAAAATCTTTCTTTTAGGATTGGTTGATAGCATGCCCTCCTTTCTCCTTACTGTTGTTATTCCCCATTGTGCCCACATGTGCCGCTCAGAGCCTCAGTGCTCACGTGCCCGGTGCCGTACAGATGGGGAGTCACGACCTGCGTGACAGGAATCTGCCTTCCTGCCTCTACTGCCTTTCCACGTGGAGGTTCCTCAGCCTCAGCTGAAGTTCAGAAGGCCCTACGTGGAACCAAGCTGCAGGTTCAGGGGTTAATTGGAGATTACAAACACACCGAAAAAGGCTATGGAAGGAAAAGAAACAAAACTCATTAAAGCTAGAGTTGACAGAGACCAGTAATATGCTCAACTTTATGGCTGCAAATTCGTTTAAGATCAAAAGAAAAAAAAAAATTGCTTCATAGAAACCATGCTTATTCACAATTCCCTGTTCCTTTAACATTCTCCTCCTCGTCCTCAGCAGAAGTGACCCTGGGCTTACTGCCATTGTTGCTTGCATCTTTCCTCTCTCCAGGCCTATTCTTGTTTCTACTTAATGCTCTTAATTCCTTAAAAATAAAGGTTTATATTTATCTATATAGTTATACACACATACTCCACTCAATTTCCTCAGGATATGACTCTTCCATGCTGCATAAACTTCCTTCCCTGGATTTCTCTAGCTCTATCATTCTTTTTGCTACTGTCCAGGGTGCAGCTGTCAGGGCCAGGAAGCCCCAGATTCTCCAGCTCATACACAGAGTGATCAAGGTCAGGAAAAGGAGAGCCAGTACCTGCTCCCTCCTGCCTTGCCTCCCACCCTCGCAAACCTTTGGCATCAAAACAAACAAGTCCCCAGTCAGTCCCATGAGCTTTCCAATGCAGAAACCAATGAAGCAGTCAGTGTAGTAACTTAAAAGCCATCTCTGGCAAGGATGTCAGACTCTGGCCCTCCCGGAGATGGCAGAAAGAGTAATGGTCAGGGGGAACTCAGGTGACCATCCCTAGCACATAAAAACTGCAACAAGCAGTCACGGTGATGAGGTTTCTCATATGAAGGCTTCAAGGGATAAAACAGGCATGCCTGAATGTTGCAGTTGCTATACTATTTCAAATCATCGATTAAAAATGAGTTCAGATAGGAAGTAACTTCTCTACATGATATATAAACCCTTGAGACATAAAACTCTTGATTTCCAAAGACTTGCAGATATATAGATTAGAAACTGGATTTTTTTTTTTTTTCCTTTATCAATTTTGCTCTAACTGGGAAGAGAGAACTGGAGAATGAATACAAAAGTGCCACAGAAAACTTAGAAAAGATTAAAAGCTGTGAGTTTGCATTCATTCTGTCAACACACTGATGGGGGGGGGAAGCAAATTTGAAAATCATGATTGTTGGTCCTTTTCCTAAAGTTATAAAGGTTCCATTTCAGAACCTTCACGTAATAAGATTAGGAGAAGCTGATGCTGAAATGTTAACTAAAAGAAGGAAATTTTATTAATGGATTGGGAGAAGAAGGGTAACGTAGCTATGCTGACCACAGAGACCAAGACATGGCAAGCTGCATAGAATTCTAATGAATCATCTTAAATCTAAGTGCTCATCAAAATACTTCACATAAATGAATCATAATGGTTTCTGAAAGGTGAAAAATTACTGTTCAGTAGAACTGGGTTTGAACTGTGAAAAGGTGAACTGGAACTGAAATGAGTTTTCCCACACTATAGAAAATCCTTACATCCTGCTCAGCCAGTGTTAGAGAAAGAAGTCAGCTACAACATTTGGATGTAGAACCACAATTCATCACAGTCAGAGGTTCTCTAATCCAAGGCCTTCCTTGAAACCTGTTTCTGTAGATACACATTTATGCTCACATGACAAAATAACATCAATAAGCATCACCAAAGACAGATTCTGCAAGGTGTCTTCAACTCCCCATCGATTTCAGATGCAGTCAACGGGCATTAGAAACTTAGAACCTTGCAGGATTTGACCCACCTTGAGCAAACACCACTGAGAAAACAGAGAACCAGAACTGTAATTTCTATCAAACTACAATTAGCTGCATTTCCTTTTGTAATCTCAGGACCCTAAGCAGCATGAGATCTTGTCAGTGGAGCAATAGGATGATTATTATAGCACAAAACTGTTAAAAGTAAAAATGTCCTCTATTTCCCTTTGATGTTGAAAGAAGAATAATTAATTCAAAGACATGCAAAAATTAGTGGAATTTAAAATACCAAACAAATGTAGCCTAGTCTTGTTAGATACAGCGTGCCTTTTATAAGACATTTCCTAGCTTGCCCAACCACAATGGAGCCCCCACAGCTTTTTCAGATCTACTCTCCAGGGTAGTTAGATTATCCTAGAGTACAGCAGAATAATTAAACCACAGCAATTAAAATGGATGTGACTTAATGGGCTCTTTTCTAAAGCATTGCTCTCTATCAACCAGCTCACTCCAAGCCATACGGAACATAGACATAACATCTCAAAAAAAAAAAAAGGAAAAAAAAGAAGAAAAAAAAAAAACAACAAGAGGGACAGGACTTCAGGATGAGATCGTATCTTAAAGATCATTCTGTTGCCAAAACCTTTGTGAACAGAACAAATGTGTGTTTTTCCTTGGGACATAGGGTCAGACCTACAATTATGAGCCTGTTGCCCTATAATTGGCAGAACTGCCCAGCAAACTAACCTGCTCTTCAAGACTACATCTGCCCACTGAACTAGTACCTCTTCAGCAGTGCCACGATTTAATCTTGGGTAAATCTCTTGACTTTTTCTCTGTCCAGTTGTACAGGTACGTTAACAGTCAATAGCCAATTTGTCCACTAAGAAGTGAGGTGAAGCCTAATTAACTGATGCTTATTAAGTATTCTGAGGTCTGGTGGTGGACAGGATCATGACTAGTATGGGATACACTGTCATACTTGACTTAAGGTAGGTTTGAATTTTGGCAAATGCAGAACTAAAATGGAGGGAGGAAAAAAAAGCTGTCCCTTGAAAGTTTCTTTTCAGTTTAGGCCTGCAGGTGACATAGCTGCACTTAGATATTATCTCATTGACCAAAGTCATCCAAGCACCATTAACTGCAGTGGAGGCTTGTCATTTGAGACCAGCCATTCCTATTGATTCTCTATAAGAGCATCTTCCACTCTTTCATAATTAAATTTTCCAGGCCTCACTAAATAGGACAGCATGACTAGAATGAGAGTAATATGCAGCATATGTATTGAGAAAGCATGAAACAAGAGCAGAGTTCCCCCTAACAGATAGCCAGGAATAAAGGACATTAATCACATTAAACATTAATTTGCTTTTACAATATTTTTGTTTGAGGAACTTTCATGATCATGTCTCTTTGGTTAACACGTATCTGACTGCTTTATTCATCTGGTACTCATTATGGTAGGCAATCATTCTTACTCTATTTATGGTCACTCAGGCTACATCTACAGTTGCACACTAAACAGTACCAGGACTCCTTCCCTGGCCTTTGCATCAACTAGCACAGTTTGCTTACTCCTATACTATTATACCTTTTAACTCCCCAAAATAGGCTGGCCACTTCCAGTTGCCTACTAGGAATAGCCCATGGCTCTTCTTAACTTTTTGGCTTGCTCAGGATTTGTCTGGAGTACAAGGTGGCCCAAGACATGCCAAAAACCATTCCGAGAATGTAATACCATAGGAGAGCAGGGATATTGACTGACACTGTGCTATTTCCTAGTAGATGTAAGCTCTGTGACACCTTCCCCCCCTTAGTAAATGCATATCCTTTATTCACCCAAATTGCTCCATTAAATTAGAAAATGCACATTTAACTTGGTTTTAGTAAAAATTACTTGCATCAGCTTTTTTAAGAGTATGTGCATTGGTGTTTAAGTCAGAGACATGTTTTTGAAAGAACCTCCTCCTTCAAATGTCCCCAGTTACCACATTTCAATTCCCATCACACTTCAGACTACGATCAGGAACTCGCTTCCTTTCAGAGCCAACACAAAACTGGAACCAACCAGTAGTGGACCTTCAGTCCACAATCCAAAGCCAAACATCTGCACTGCGGGCAGCTTGGTCTGCAGCACCAGCGGTTTTATTCTGCAGATCTGCTCCTGTCACGTTGCACTCCATGCTGACGTTGGGTGTGTGGCACTATCTGCCTTCATTTGTGGGTCTCTTGTGTTACAGATTGTGCAGTAACTGCTCTTGGGCCCCGTGGACTGGTGTCTCCCCAGTGAGAACACTAACAGCACAGATAAGCGGATCAGACTAAGAGCTGGAAGTCCTTTAGTCACTTCAAGGAAGTGAAGAACCACTCTGGATGAAGCCTGTAGTGCCCTCTAGTTTGACTCCCTCTTCAGAACAGATTAAATTCAATTCTTCTGTCGTTACAACTGGTTCCACTTAGACTAAAAGGTTAGTGCTGGTCTTCAGGGTAACTTCTCCAGTCAGTCAATGAATGAGCTCTACTGTTATCAGAGACAACGGCCACCCAAGTGACAAGCTCAGCACGTGTCTGATTAGAACTTACTTTGCAAGACAAAATGCAGGAGTAAGAACAACAATTTGCAAACAGTTGTTTCTAAATAAGCTCAGGACAGGACCCTGTTAATACACATAATCAATGCATATACTGTTACCTCCTATATTGTGTATAATGGGCAGTCTTTTGCAGGGAGGTGAGGGGGAGTTCCAAGTACGCTGGACACTTCCAAGTTTATGTGTCTTAAATTTACTTTAGTTTTCTTTGTTTTCTATAGCACATATCTTCAGAATTTTTGGATCTGATTCAGCTTGTTCTGCTGAACAAAACAGTTCCACTGCTCTAAGACCAGAGGAGCACAGTGGTGAATCAGGCCCTTTATTTGACTCCAATGGCTTACTATCAGGCCTACTGCAAACTACCTATTGAAAGCATGACAGCGAGCACTATGCTCTATAGTAAGCATTTGGAGTATCATGCTCTAAGTATAGGCCATATGAAGAGGTCTTTTGTTCAGGAAAGCAAACTGTACAGTGTTTAGTAAGCCACACTCCAAATATAGTATCGATAAAGCACGGCTAAAATCAACTATTGCCTCACCAGGCATTCACAGATTTTGTCTGAATTAAGCACGCTTGAATCTTTGGGCTACAATGCGTTCACTCAGCTCTTTCAGAGACAGTTCATGCAGAAATAGAGTAGGCTGGGACCACGTATCGGGCAATGCACAAGAACTTGAGGCTCCAAGCGGGGAAGAAAAAAATTAGAAAAAAAACCCAAAATAAAAATAAACCATATGGAATCCACACTCAGATGCCTTTAAAACAACCACAAACATTCTTGCTGCCTCAAGCTGCAAATGTCGTGAAACAATTACTGGGCTGGGGGACTTCAAAGGTTCACTGAGAGCAGCAGTTTTATTTTTCAATCAAACACAGGAATAGAGCTTTTTTTTTTTCCTCCTCCCTCCCTCTCTCACTCTCTCTCTTTTTTTTTTTTTTTCCTGAATGAAACAGCGCCCAGGCTTCCTGATTTCAAAAACCCTGTTCCGCTTCGCTTGACCACTCCATAACCTTAAGAGAAGCTCAAAAACTTCAAAACGAAACTGTGAGTCATATGGAAGGAAAAAGACATTCTTATATTTCATTAAGGTTGAAAACTGCTGCATTCCTTGTTTGTAAAATTTACATGAATGAGCTTTTGGAGCTTGCAGCTGAATGCTGGGTAGAGTTTGAACTTCCATAAACTCTTATTTACTCAATCATTGGTTCTAGAAGATGACTGGCAGTTATCTGAAGGGGTTTGCAGATTCATAATGCACTATGGTCAGAAGCAACTGGACTCCTTCTTGCCAGTGGCTAGCACAGTTAAACTTTTTTCCCCTCTCTTTTTTTTTTTTAATTCCTCTTTTTGAAGGATCTGTGCATTTTTATTTCACGCTTTCATTTCAAAAACGCAACGGTTTAACCTCAGTTTCCTTGCAAGAGCTTTTGGCAGAGGCTGCAGGATGCAGAGGCTCTCACCTATAGCACTGGCTCACCGATGGAAGTAGCTCTACTTGACACCATGTTTTCTGAAGGCTGAAAACACAGCCAGCTGCCCAAATTCTGCGGCGTGCGAGGAGCAACCTCCTCACAACCAGGGGAATCCGGGCTGCTCCTGGGGGCTGGATCCCAAAGGGTTAAGTTGGCACTGACCCCTTTGTACAGAGTCACGCACACAAAAATCGGGCCGAAATAACATTCTGCCCTCTTTGAAGAGAACTGAGTCAGTTTGTTAAAAATGAAACTGAGTCATTGTAGAAACAGTGGTCACTGGAATGGCATCTCCACAACTGCTGCGGTAAGAGAGGAAGCTGCCTGACCGCAACTGCCTTTGTGCTTATTCTAGCTGTTTAAGTTCTAAAAACCACAAAACCCCATTTGAAATTCCACTGTATAGCAAGGTTTGTGTAATGAGGTTACAATTCATAATAGGATCATTGAAAACTGAAACAAGCAGCATTAATATGTGGACTGCCTGCAACGAGCTAGCAGCAGCGTGATGATGTCATTTTTAATTAAAAGTCTGTCCCTGTTTGATACGCTAAAAAAAGAGTGCAAATCAGGGAATATGTGCTGATCCCATCCATAGGGAAAGACTGTCAAGCAGCATAGTGGTATCACAGAGCACCCTGCGAGCCATATGGCATGGCTTTAATGGAACTAATTCCCACGTACTCTGCTTGTGTCACGCGTATCAGGATTCTGCTCCCACACTGAAAAGACATTAGTCAGAAACAGGGGGAGGGGAGGCTCAGTGACACCCAGCATCGTGTCCTTTATCGTGTGGCATGCCGTAAATGAGACTGCAGCAGTGCTCAGATCAAGTGGAAATAGGCTGCAGGTTCACACAGGAGGACAGACCCTTCCTTCGTGTAAACCAGCTTTGCCTACACCAATTTCCAGCAAAGCAAGTCTGGGCCATTTAGCAGATGTGACTGACCAGCCCTGTGAAATATCTATTCAAAAGGGCTGGTACTTGTAGAGCTATTTACTCATTGGTATTGTGTTCTCACCCAGCTGAGGAGGTCGAAAATGAGAGATGCTCACCCACAAATGCTTACCTTTTAAGATCCGATGCCACCAGAGATCAGGCACCTAAGGCTCCAGTAAGCACATCTTTAGCTCTCAGAACCACCTTTTTCACTAGAGACAAATTCATCTTAGCTAGGTAAGAATATAAGATGCTAGCAGTAGTAGTGAAGCGTGTCACAACTTAGGTGAAATCAGAAGAAAGATGACCAAGAAAAAGTTCACACTTCACTTAATTGCCATTTCCACGTCCTACAAATATTTGAGAGTTAACTTTGCCATTTATTTAGAATTATATTTTTGGATTTTTTCACCCTAAATTACTGGGTTTGGGTCCAAGTCATAAAGACTATATGTAAACAATCTTCATGCCAAGCTGGTCTGCAGACCTGCATTAAACCAACAAGATTTATGTTTCCTTTATAATATTTCAGTGTAAAGTTTGATGTAAAGGTACATATGGAACTCTGAAAAAACATTCAGAGCTGACCATGATCAAAAAACAAACTTGGGCATCTTTAGCACAAGGTTTTGACATTAAGTTTTGGATTCATACAATGCTGCTCTCATTTAGGATATACATGGCTGTTAACATCAGGAATATTTAGCTGGGAACTTCACTTGGACTTGTAGTTTTATCTCACTCATTTAAGCCATCCCACCAGTTCTTCACAAGAATGGAGAAGTCCATATCCTGTCCCAGGTATCTTCAGGTCTGCAAAAAACTTCCTTGCTTCCTATTAAAAACTAGAGAGATTTTCAAAGGGTTTCAGCTTTAGCCTAACCAGGAAATGCTCAGGCGTTTCAGTGCTAAGTACCTGGAACAATTCTGCTCTCTGATCACCATCCTACAGGATTCCTTTTTGCGAGACAGAAACGAACAGGACGCGTCTCTCGCTTTTATAATCCCGGCTGTGGGTGCACGTGGCTGCAAGCACACACATGTGTGAAAGGGGAGAGTGCATATAACCAACTTTCGAAGGCAGTGGGAGGGAAGGATTACCATAGGATTGGACCCCATATGTTTAATTTTCACAGGGATGGAGAATGAGAAGTGCTCCATCAGACCTAAGATGATAGTGTTTAAATTCTAACTGATCCCAATCACTTCAAGCCCATTGAAAGCTGTACTCCGTATATAACGTTGAGATTACACCCACAGAACATTTCTTGTTGATACTGAATGCAATATGTTTTTCAAAGAAAAAGTTTTCCCTTCTTGGACCAGAATGAGCAAGTGCAAGGTCAGACAACTCAAGAGTGGCAGAACAGGTTGCAGTGGAAAGGGCTCATAAGGTCACATGGAGTTTTGCTATTCAAGTCAAGAAGCTTGGCTGTTTGTCAGGGAGTACAAAAGAACCTATCTTCTTATGCTAATAATTGACATAATTCCATATATTCATTACTGGGAAACCAAGAACTATCAGCTGAAAAAAAAATCTATCTATCCTGTAAAAGGCAGGTCGTTATTCCTACAAATTTTATCTGGCTGTAGTTCAGGAGATAAACAATAAAGAAGAGCTTTCAAATTTGTTCTCTCGTACGGAAAAATATTAATTCTCTTGTATTAGAAAAATATTAGTTGGAAAATGAAACATAAAGCCACTCTCAGTGAATGCTAATTTATAAATAAAACACTGAAGATCCTTAACATGAGGATAAATTTTCCCACCCCTGTTCGATCTTGCCTTACCTTGGAGGCATATTAAGAAATGAAGCAGCCAGGATGTTTCTGCACGATACCCTTTTTGTCTGTTTCACAGCTAGAAAGTGAAAGGCTCAGCAGGTTAAATACCAGCAGAGTAAAGTATTTTATTCAGATATCAGTTGCAGAGATCGGGGGAGGAGGGGGAACGCAGCGAGGCCTTTCAGCCTACAGTGCCATGGGAGAAGAAAAACGAGACAGCAGAAGTGTGTGGTAACACAAAAAGAATGTTATCTCAGCGGAGGGGAAAATACTTTCAAATGCATAATTGCAAACACATACCCTCAGCAGCTAACCCAGAGCCCTCTCAGACTGCAAAGCTAAGAGTTTGGAAAGTGGCCAAAGTATCAGTTTTATTTGAGAGATCAAAGTGATGAAAGAGAGGGAAAGAATAGCATCAAATATGATTGATAAAAAGTATTGCTTTCTTTGATTGGTTTCTGCTCCCCCTCCCTTTTCCACCTCATTCTTCTCCCCAGTTCACTAAGAAGAATGTCAGATCTGTGGTACATCTAGTAACACATGCTTGCATGTGAGCTGTGCCTATAGGAAAACACCTGCTTACTACATATACCTGCTTCAACTCATTATGGACACAAGATTCCTACTCACTCAGGTAACTGCTGTTAGCTAGAATACAAGAAGAACACTTTGCAGCCTGCACACACAGGTATTGTTTCACACTCTGGTATTTGAGTGCTTTGCAGAATCTTCGTCATACCGCTGAGCATCTCCACGATCACACGATTTACAGGAACTCTGATCTGTGTGAGTTGGTGCTCTTGTGATTTCTGGTCCGTAATTATCCTATATCTGCTCTTTATTGAGCACACCATCTTTATATAAACACACCAAGGAAGATAAAAGGTTTATGATGGCAACACAGTTGAGTTTATGGTTCCTTTCACACAGGTCAGGGTATGTTATCTTAAGCACAGACAATCAGGACAGAGACCTTAGAACTAAAGGGCACTTTCACATGTGAAATTCAAACCATTGCTAAACGCTGACCAGAATCATAGCTGATGGGCAGGTGTAAGGCTCTGCTCAGCCCCACATATTTAACAATATTATACAGGCCAAGACCTGCAAATGATGTACACAGTCACTTTATACGTGCATACATGTTGCAAAATCAGTTCTTTGCATCAGGATTTTGCAGGCTGTGGAGATGACATTTACTAGAACCACTTACATGAGCAAGAGTTTATTACAGAATAAAAGACAGATCACGCCACAGGAATTTGGAGAAAGCAGCCTGTGGAGATTACGAGTGAGTAATGACATGGGTGGAAAAACATTGGAAAAGGTATTGGTTCCAAGGCAGCACTGAGGAAAAAAGAAATTTTACAGAGAAGGGACAAGGCAGCTCTGAGCCATGACAGGCACTAGAGGGAGGGTAGAAAGAGGAGAAGGAGACCACAGCTAAATGTAAAGCAAAGAAATAGGCCTGTGTTGATTTGAAAAGGAACTAGGAATTACCATAAGTAGACCAAGATATTTTGGGTCTTTCTGTGGTAAAGATGAGCAAAACCCCACAATAATTCAAGAGGGAGGGACAGCCATGATGATGAAATCAGCTATTAAAACAGACCAAGATACAGGCAACCAGGTAGGATACAACCAGGTAATAAATATTTTAGCAACAAGGAGAGAGGTTTGTTTTTTTTAAGGAAGGAAAAACGATCCACAATAGTGGATTTGAGCAACTTCCTTATGAATTTGATAAACTCCATTTTAACAAGATGTGGTTGTGAGCCTGGTTCACTAATCATTCAGCCATCTAGCTAATCCTGCATCCAATATCTCAAAGTCCGTGATAATCGGACGCTATCGTGGCAAGCCTGAACCGCTGGGCAAACAGCAGAGTAGAGGGTGCATGATGAATACACCACACGATAGAACTCTGCAAGGAAAATGGGAGATGGAAGCAAAAGGATGTGTAGGATGATTGAAGTCACAAGATAAACCTGTAGCTTGGAAGTGAAAAGTGCTGGAAGGAGGATGAAGAATAGGACATGGACAAGAGGGCAGGGAAACTCTAAAGACAGGGTAATGTACATGTGGTTAGGAAAGATGCAGAAAGCTGAGATAAAAGGGAAGGGGCAGGCACATCATGAAGGAGAAGGACAAGGGAAAGTTCAAAAATATCTCCAGTAACAGCTTGTGTGTCTGTTGCAGCACCAAATCATGTGTGCTGTGAGAGGAGGAGGATGTGCAACAGCCCAGACCACACTGGGTATTACTAATTTGACAGATGACTAAACTCTTCCTTTCTTCTTCTGCCCACTCCACCTAGTTCTCCCTCAGTTCTTCCCCCACCATCCATCCACCTGTATTGATGTGCACCGAGATTTGTAAGCAAGCTGACAAGTCAAGTGTCTCCCAAGATGAAAGGGCACAGAAAGACATGGGGGTAAATATGATGAAGCCATCACTTTTAGGATGAATACAGCTGATTTCACTGTTTCCCATCTTGGTCCCTGTGGTGTTTAAGCATCTTTCCATTTCCAAGCACTAATTAGTCCCCACAACACTCCATGAGATAACTAAGCAATTAGTATTATCTTCCTTTAGCATAGAAGAAAATTAAGACTAATAGATTGAACAATTTAACTACAGCACAGGGAAAGTGAATTCCCAAAGCAAGGATCTAGGCAAGCTGAGTTCTCTGACCATAGCAATTGATAGGATTGATGTTCTTACCCAACTACGTCGAAGCAGGATAGATAACTGTCATGATATTTTTAGGGCTGCACCTATTCTTCATTTTACAGCCCGTGGCTAAACCAGAATGAGTTACTGACACAACTGAAAAAGGTACATCTCTGAGAGCCTTAGTCAGGAGCCCATTACTGCCTTGTGTGAAAAGCAGGCTCAAACTGCAAAAGCTACAAAGTTAATTTAAAATGAATAGAGCAGAAAGAAAGAAACAAACGGACAGTGGACAAAAAAGGGCAACAAGAAATACGAGGAACGAAGGAAAGATCATACTGAAATCCAACGAGAAAGACCAAGTTATTTTGGAAACTGGCATTAAATGGACAAAAAGCACAGGGAATTAACACAAGAGGAACCACGCAACGAGGAGCAAACCAAGGCCACGAGCTGTAGGGAAATCCAAGCTAACACAGGACACAGCACATGCGTACGCTTAACAGCTCCAAGGCTGAGACAGCAGGATACGCCATACCCTTAGCTCCCCTGAGAGTTAGTTAACCCACTGGTTTCAAAGTCTAGCAACTGCAGTTACCAGGCAGTAACACAGTGACGTCTGCACAGCACCTAACAGCGTACAGTGCTCACCACCACATGCTTCCAGCCTAACAAAAAAAAGCACTGTACCCGAGGATGTGTGGAGAGAAATCAGACCAACGAGAAGTATGTAATTACAGCTAGACTGCAATCATCTTCATTTAACAGTGCTGTCCACGAGGTTTGGTCAAGGGGACGATGCCTGGCATGGTGAGAGTGAGGCATTTATGCAAATCTGCAAATATGAGATTTGCAGCCTGTGGCATTCTGCTGAGTTCTGGGGTAAGAAAGGAGCTAACAGCTTCCCAAAGCCACCTCACACTGCTCACACCAACAGCCTTCGCACATACCTCCGAAACCGAGGCAAAGGTACAACCAAAGTATTTTGATTAATAACGGGTATTTTGTAAATCTTCCACTTCTCTCATCTGTACAAGAAATCTAGGCATCTGATTAGGGAGAACACTTTGGTGGAAAACATTATCCTTTTTGGGTTCTCTTTCAGGCTTGTGGTTATAAAGAAAGAGTGACTGGTGGGTAGCATGTTGCTGAAAACAGGTAAATCTTTGTGTAGCACCTCAGAGGCTTGAGAGCCAACTAAAAGATGTTATGGTTGAATTAAACATAAATTTTCAGTTTGCCTTTCTCCTCCCTCATTATTTTTAATTGCTCATTATTTTGCCTGGCAGTTACTTTAGTGGCAAAGCAATGTGCTCTCTCATACCATAAAGAAAAAAAAAAAAAAAAGGAAAAAGAAAAGGAATGAATGGCACATGTGATATGACAATGATTCCAGCAGAGGCTGGTGGTGTGGGTTGTCAGCTAAATATCCTGAGAGCCACTTTGTTGGCTAAACCTAAAATTACGATGGTAGGGAGATAAACGGTACTCCTGCTGTTTCTGTGAGATTTTGCTGTCTCTTGTTTAGATGATATGCAGATGATCACAGGTTGGCAACTGCCCGTGAAACACATGTTGGGGAACTCTGAGATTTATCGTTTTCTCCCAGAGGAGAAAAAAAAAAAAAAAGTCACCCATTAGTTTTATAAATATAACCAGGAACCATCTTTGTGTACTTAAAAGAAATCAGCAACAGCCTCTGCACCTCAGAGATTAACTCCGGATGACGTTTCAGGCACATAAGGTCCAGTAAAGTTGATCCCAACCTAAAGAACATAAGATCATTTACTCCTTGAACAATAGGCAGGGAGATTGAAACACAAACCTTATCTCATTTTGAAAATCACTTGAATGGTTGGGACTAAACAGCAGAGGCTGTAGCAGCCCTAAAATTCAGGATGTGCACTGTCTAGGCTTCTTTTTTAGAATGAACCCTCATTTAGGACAAAAACATTATTATCAGAACTAGTTTTAGGAGCTTGCTAAAGGGTAAGGGTTTAGCTTACAAATAATTGCCCCCCCCTTCAATAACCCCTTGAAAGTTTGTGGACAGAAACCCCAGGTTCAGATATTTATACAGACAACTACATCAGACTATGGCAGCTAACAAATTAATATAAATTAGCATCTAGTCAGAAATTAATCATAGAAAAAATAATTTGGCAAATTAATTGTTTGCCACTTACAGTTCCTCTGTGACTCTGTAGCTACCCAGATACTTTACCTGTACTAGTTGTGCTAAGTGCCTAGAGAAAGTGCTCTGGTGTTGACTAGTGTTTGCACTGGAAAGCCAGCTTTGCAGGGGGCTTATTTCCACAAGAAATATAAAGGCATTTTGGGCCATTCATTTAAAAAACTCTAGAATTTACAAAAATTTCCACAACTTGACCCCTCTTTGACAGCTCCAGCCTTTTGGAGGCATTAACGTTTCAGATTGTTCCCATTACTTTAAAATACCCTCCTGTGAGTTAGCACACTAAGATGGGAATCACTTCCCTGACATTTCAAAGGTGTTTTCTTAACATGGCCATAGACACAATTCAAGTCTTCAAGTCCTTGTCAGTTTGACATGAAAAAAAAAAGAAAGAAAAAAAAATAATCTCCAAGTAGCTTTACTCCCATCTCCTTTAAGAACACCCAAAGGTGTTTTGAGACATCTTCCCAAGCAAAAAGGAGATCCCTTGAAATAAACAATCTGTGAAGGGGAAAGAACAAGTGTCTTGGGCAGAAAGAGAACTACATTTAGCTGAGATGAAACAAATGTGTCCTGTGAAACAGGAAGAAAAGGGGAGGGGGGCAGCGGAGAGGGCAGCAGACAACTCTGCCTTGCTCGCTCTTTCCAGGCTTTGTATTTATTTCTGTCATGGATCTGAAAAGGCAGGCAGCAGACTTTGTAGAAGCGCCTTATGAAATGGGGTAAATAATGGACCCCAGATGCCCTTGTTTCCTTCATTATTCAGTCTAGGCCTTCAAAGCTGTTTTGCAGTGTGAGGTATCAGAGGGAGGTAGAGTGTTCTGTTAACAAGATTTCAATGAGCTTTGGAAGCAGGTCCAGGGAAGCTGCTGGAAGTGTTTCAGACATACAGTACTTTTGTGCTTTTCTGACCTGTACGTAGTGAGAAAACACGGGACAGTGGGTGCCTTGGTTTTTAAGAAAACACCACCTAAACAATATGTAAATGACAACAGCAACACTTTGTATGTATGTGATCCCATTAATCCCAAAGCATCTAAAATACATTAAATCATTGTGATCAACCACACTGCTTCAAACTGAAGCACAGAAAATTTAGAAGACACAGTAAAAAAAAAAAAAAAAGCACAGTGAGCAAGCAGCCAGCCAGGGCCATGAAACCAGGCATTCCATCTCCTACTTTCCGCTGCTCCTTGCCTGCCCCTGCTATGAGGCAACACTGCCCGCACACTTAGCAACAAAACACGGACAAAATCTATTCGTTTTTGCTTCGCGACCCACCCTAGACATTTCTCTGCGCATATTTCTAAGATTCCTCATGATTCATCATCAACCAAGAGCCACGTGAACCCAACTGACATATCCAAACACTCGATTTTTTTGGTAGGTTTAGCATTGCCTGGCAGCTCAAATCCAGCCTCCGTGGATCCCACCCATTGCTAATAGCTACATATCTTTCTTCTCCTCTTTCTCACTTTTCCTTCCTCGCTGAGATTAACGTTTAGAAGCCAAACTGTGTCTCGGAAAGCTTTTTCAAAAGAGAGATTCCTGGCTATTTCAAGTTGCTTTCCTCATTGTTGACAGCAGCCGCCCTATATTTACTCTAGCGCCATGACATCCTGTCCATGGGGATGCCTCTTGTCCACTCAGATGTTTCCCAGTCACTTGGGGGATGAGGATGCACGGGGCACCACATCCTTGCTGGTACTGGGTCTTAACACTTCTGAGCGTGCAATCTTATCTTAAAAAAACACAATGGCACCACCTAAAGGACACATTCCGTATAGAGGAAGACGTCGCAGATGCATTTGCAGCACCCCTCTCTGCTCTACCGTGTGCCCGCCTGCTCATGTACACGCTCATCTGCTTTGCCAACACCGAG
This sequence comes from Actenoides lindsayi, assembly GCA_025331215.1. NCBI lineage: Eukaryota > Metazoa > Chordata > Aves > Coraciiformes > Alcedinidae > Actenoides > Actenoides lindsayi. The sequence goes on along the minus strand of WTSP01018212.1, from coordinate 170,940 downwards.
CCCCGTGCTGGCAATTCTCTTTTTCTCCAGAACCAGCCCAGCACAAAGCTTATTCACGATTATAAAATCATGCATCCAGGAAAAGACGTCCTTTCTTTTTTTTTTTTTATAGCTCCTCTGATAAGAGTGTAACAGAAAAGACAACTGTTAAAGCAGCTGCCCTTTTCTCCGCAGTGAAATCGAATGTAACAGGCATGCCTAATATGACAATTTGGGCGGGTTTGAGAAAGATTAAATATAGGAAGAAACACTCTTGCCAAGAGAGTGGCAAGTCGAGCTAATCCGTATAAATTTCTCACCAAAAAGGTGTTAGAATACAAGAAATTAAAAGGAAAAAAAAAAAAAGGTTAGGAGATCCTTTAGTTCCAGTGTATCTAGGTAATACAGCAGCAGTGACACGACTATACATTTTACTATATGTTATGCAATGGTCCGTAATTCCCAGAAGAGTGGGGGAGTTTTTAAGAACAAGTTTAACTCGTTCTCCTTTCTCAGCACCAGTCATAGCTCTCAGAGCTCCTTCGTCCAGATCATTTTTGCGAAAGCGTGAAGCGCTTTCGCAGAGCAAGGGCAGGCACAAGGAAGGCTCTTCCTAACAAATACTCTTCCTAACAAATAGCTGAGGGTTTGATCACTTGGAATGTACTTTTTTTTTTTTTTCCAAAGCAAAATAAACACAAACGGCTTCAGAGCTAACACGTGCATCTACCAGTGGTTACAGTGCCACGTTATGTGCTCATCTGAGTTGTTCCATTTACAAAGGCAAAATTGAGAAGGAAAAGGATCATCTGAGCCTTTGAAACTGTGCTTGTTGCTAAATACACCGGAGAGAGAGAGGGACTTATGCATGGCAACTAATTTTCAAACACTTATTATATTGGCCATACAAGACTGTTCTGTGCTTTGGGTTTAAAAGGGGAAGACTGAGACACAATCACTTGCCTGACAAAAGACTTGAAAGTTATTTTGAGGGGTACGGGCTATTTCAAAATGTTGTTCGTGGGTCCTGGAGACTTTCACTTGATGATCTGAAGTCATTACCATACAATACATGTGTAATGCTGTTTAATTGCTTCAATTTGGTTACTAGTTAGCAATACTGCATGAGAAACACTGCTTCTTGATAGCTGAGGAGAGAGACCAAGGACTGATGGGGCATAAAGAACAAACTACTTCCTACCCCCGGGTCAGGATGCAGGTATATTGGTAGAACTGGGTGGGGAACTGCAGGCTGTAATTGCCTGTTCAGTTCATAAATAGAAGACTTTGGTCTCCCAGAGAGCAAAATGAAGAGGAAATCTCTTTCAAGGCTTGTAGTTTAAACACTGTTTTTCAGAATAAAATGAAAGCAGAGCCTTTCAAAATATTTAATATGCCAGTTGTCTAAGAAGGATGTGCCAATCTTAAATATAGCCGTTAAGGGCCAAATATTCAGAAGAACAAAATTGCCCACGAGCATCTCCTAGTCAGATGACTAGATTTCCTGAAGCATTAGGCCTCCAGCAGAAGTTTTGATTACTTTGGCATTTCTTTTAGGAGTTGAACTGGAAGTCGACAACGACTGCCGAGTGCTCAGCTCCTTGAAAAACCTGGCCTGGAGATTAATAGCTATGCAGTGCTTCATGTACTGATCTCCTCTTACGCACTGTCTCTCATAACTTACAGCATTCATTGCTTAAGTCTAGCAATTGCTTTCAGGAAGCTAACCACTAGTTTTCCCAGTTTATAGATGGGGGAAAAAAAACCAAAACCCAAAAGCAAAAGTACCTGTTCTAACAGTAAGCATAGAGTAAAAGATATCACAGACCCAGATTTCCCCCGTCTTCTGTACTTCCATTAAAAAGTAGCAGTAGAAAGGTGAATATTTAGAAGATAGCAACAGCCTCAAGGCTTCGGGCAAGACTGAAGACACATAGTTGAGGTACACACAGACAAGAAAGACCTGTCATTCCCTACATGAATTTGAAGTTCCATGCTCGTTCTCAAGAGAGACTCCGTATTAATAACTTCTGTCTATGTAAGTATCCTGACCTTTCAGTACATCCCTGTGAAAGAAGAACTCCTGCTACATCCCCCCAGTGTGGTTTTCATAATGCTAAAGGGCAGCCAATCAACTTACAAAAACTTTTTAAAGGGGGCCATAAAACTATTCCTTTCACTTCGGTCTAACGTGAGGCAGACAGTTCATAAAAAAATTGGTTACCTCAAAACACAGGGATACCTGCCAGCCTCCGGGTGGGATGGACAGTTTTGTGCCAGTGCATTATGTATTCATTTCTGAATGAGTGGTTATAAAAGGCCATCAATTCAAACTGCCTTGGGAGGAATTTAGCTCACCATAGGTTAAGGCTCCCTTAGTGATAGGTTCTTTAACTCTTTCCATAACTGTCAAATCAGCAGCAGTTATAACATCAAGCCAGTAGTTTTTCTAAAGTCAACATCCTGTTAAAGTTTGTAGGATTTTTGCCTGAATAAAGGCCCCAGGATTTGGTTTTCAAGTTATGTCTCAGAGTGCAAGATGTGCAAAGCTGACACTCCAGCATTCAGTGGAAAAGTGGAGAGGGATAAAAATAAAATAAAATAAAAAAAAATTAAAATTCACTATTCTAGTCACCAAGATCAAATGTTCACAGAAAAGCCTTGAAAATGTTTATTCTTCCAGATTAGATGGAATTCTAAGCGGTGTTTATTGGAGAGAAGAGATGGAGTGTGCTGTGCCTTATTCTTGCTTCCTGTATCCGCCTTTCTCTTAAAAGTGCTAAGTAGCAGGGCTACAGGGATTATGGTGCAGAGGGAATTCTTGCCACTTTCCTCCTCTCTCTCTATTTAAACATGACAACTCTTGGCAGGCCTCGGTCACATTGTTTGTGTAGCCAGGACAAGAGGGTGGAATTCTGGAACACGTTCCAGCCCACATTCCGGATTTTCCTATAAACTAGCCCCTTATTTTAAACACACGCCTCTGTGAATTACCTTTGTGTTGCTATGCAATTGGAAAATCTGTTTCAAACACTCCTTGTAAATTAAAATCTGATTCGGCTTGAATTCCAATCAAGGTATTTCTTCATGGTAAATAATCTACTAAAAAAAACAAACCTACAGTGTTTGATTTTGTAGAAAAAAATAAATAAATTAAGGGGTGGTGGAAGAGGGAGGAGAAATGGTTCAGTCAGCCAGGGAGTATGGAATCTTTCCCTCTAAATTACTGATTTGAATAATTGCATATGTTGATTGTATAACAATTTACACAACTGGACTTTATTGCTTATTTTGCCAAAGGACTGGTCTTCCCTTTTATGAGTGTAATTTGCATATCTACCTTTTTTGCACCATCTAGTAGCAGGCAAAATTTCAGCAGTCATTTGCCTAACAATTGGATGTGTTAATTTGCATCCTAAAAAAAAAAAAGTACAAAAAGAAGGTCAAACTACGACAGTCAAAAATTCAGTCCCTGCTTTTTCTTACTCAGCTGATTGTTGCACAAAGATCAACATTGCTCAATCTGGTGTGTGTACTTTCAGCTCAATAAGTGCTTTCATTCATCATTCACAACTTGCTTTATTATGAAAGTTGAACTATATCTTTAACACAAACCACACTTCCTTTGTCCCGAACAAAAGATCTGCATGGGCACCCTAGAGAACAGGCTTGTTGTTGATGCAGTGTTATCACATGCACTGGGGCCAATATCTTACAACTTAAAGCCCGCAGCAAAAGCTACCTATGTAGAACAAACTTCCTACGTAGAACAAACTACCCAAGTGTAGAACACCTTTAATTACATGATGGAGGTAGAGGAGCTCTTTCACTACCAGTGGCACCATGTTTAACAATCGATTTGTCAGACAAATGTTTCTGCATCTTCTTTCACGGAGCTGCTGATGCACATTAGGACCTACGCTCCCTGCAGGCACAGCCCTCCTGGATACCATCTGCATACCGTATTAGAAACTCATTAACTGGCCCTGGTGTAACTTCAGCCTTACACTTGCGTGCCTAACGCTTATCTGTTAGTTTCCGTGTCGCTTTATTTCCCTTCAATTCACTGTCCTTTTGACTGCTTTTCCATCCTTAGGTAGTATTTGGAACGGGTATTGTGTTCAGATACTCCCCAAGTCTCTAAGGGAAAAAAGTCAGAAATAACAACAAAACATGGATGTTACAAGATACAGCTTCATTTCCCTGTTAGTTTACAGCTATTGCAGGTACGGAAAGGCAACAAAATTGGGCTGTCAGAAAGTAGGGCAGAACAGGAGAATAGGGAGTTTGAGAGGAAAGAAATAACAAAGTAAAAAATAAAAGACAAGAAAGAACCTACTTACATTTGTTATGGCAAGCACCTTTTGTGAGTCTGAGGGCTGCCTAATGAAGTTAGAATAAGTTCAAGAAATGCCTGCACTATCCATATGTAGAGCATGGATTTCATCTCACTGTATTTCACAAGCCACTTCTGACAACTGAGATAAGATATGTCAACACTCTTTGCTCGTAGAGTTTTTCACTCTTTTAGCACATCAAATGCATTTTATATCTCAGCAAAATCTCTCCTTCCTACCCCTCTGCAAACAGAGATGTCTATGAAGGTTAGCTGGAAGCGGTGTTCCACACAGGACTGCATCATGACAGAGGAGAAAGGCTGGAGAGTTGTGCTTTGAGGGTCCATTCTCACTATGGAGTCAAAGGAGTCTGCTCTGGTTCCTAAACTAAAAAAAAAATAAAAATGCAAGAGGCATTGAGATATCTGCTGCTTTCCAGGCTAGTGCTGCTTGCTTACTGTCCATCCAGGGAAGCGTCCTGCACAGTATCATAGCATGAGTGCTAAGTGATAGCCTGAGAAAACAAGTCACACGTGTACTGCCATACTGAATGATACCCATCCGCTCCTCTTATCTCTCCTCCTCCTTTTGTCTACTGCTGAGAAACCATTAACACACTCAGAGCTCTTAGAGGGAGAACAGCAGCAAAGGAGTATATGGATTTCAGGTGACCCCCTGGAGTCTTTCAGCTAGCAGGCCCTAGAGTTAACCTACCTTGTTAGCCAAGAGCAGCTTCATAGCCACTGGTTGGACCCAGCTTATGCACATTCCACCCATTTCTCCAGAGGTGGCTTTTTGTTCCTCACCTGGCTTGGCTAACTCCAGTATTAGTGAGGCTGGGAATGGAAGACAGCCCCAGGGCAAGCACCTACACTCATTTCCAAACTCAGAATGAGAGTAAACAGTTTCTGGAAAGAAAAGACTGATCAGGAATATAATTTTAGGAAAGCAGAAAACACCCTGTGAAAGAAGAGCTAGGAGAAAATCTGGACCCATCTCTAACTGTAGCAACCTATGAATTAAAACCAATAATCAAATATGCACAGGATGAAGTTGTTACCAGTTTTCCAGTTTTTTGCAACTGATAGCAAATGAACATCCATTTTAACAGAACGTACAAATCTTAGACACTTGGGCACCTCCTCAGAGGGATCTTGGATAACAGCAAGCTGTAAATGAAGCCCAAAGTTCTAGTTCTCGTCCTCACTAAGTCTGGTTTCATAGAATGTGGATTTTCTTTAATTCCTCAACATTAGAAAAATGCATGAACTTCCCCCTTAAAGGATGACTTGTTTGAGATCTGCTACAATTTTAATACCTTTCTATTAATAAAATTTCATCATTTTCAGAAATTAACAGAAGATACTATTGACACCCAAGACCTTCAATGCCAGAAGTAACCTATGTTGGCTGCAGAAGACTGACAGTCCATCCCACAGGTCTGAAAATACTAAAACTGTTGGCTTCTTTATGTCCCTACTACTGTATTGTAAGTGTGGTAGCAGCAGCACATTTCTAATAACAAATTCCCTGTAAATAGAAAACATTCAGAGTACACAGAAGCTGAGACCATTCCACTCTTGGCACACTGGTCTGTTAGTTTTCTCAATAAGACTGGAAGTATAAAATTGGCAGTTTCTATAAACAAGCATTTATCAAATAAAAATCTGTTTGTGTTGAGCAGGTAAGAATTTGTATTTAAATTTTCTGAATGTATATTTGTGTTTCGTCATAGGCTTGGCACCAATCTAAACTAATTTCTGCAATCAAATGGCAAGAACTATCATGTTTAAAAGGATAGCAAAAGCTGTGAAAGATTCATGATAGCAGAGTTCATTAAAACTGAATTTATGTCTGACATAGAACCCCCCCTGCAAAGATTAATTTCAGTTATATGCCCAAAGGTTACCGGAAATTTATGCCCTGTTTAAGTCATATTCCACAGCACATTTACAACCAGTCCTTTGCAGTGCTGGTTTAAAATTAAACCACACACCCGAGGACTTTTCATTTCAACTCAGAGTTAATGCAATGCTTTAAAAAATGGTGGAATAACCACCACTGGAAGAGTTTAAAGGCAAAGGAGACAAACATCTGCCAGGAATGACAGAGGTAGAATTGCTCCTGCCTTGGGGCAGAGGGATGGATTACAAAATTAATCTGCAATGTTGCAGTGATAGTGACTGAAATACGGGTGTGCAACACTGAGAAGATGGGTCTGAAGGTGACTTTGAGCTGTCCTATTTCAAGGTGGTGCCCTATCGATCAACTTCACCTTTCCCAAAACACCATTACAGTAGTCAGGAGTGATAGTACAACATACACAGACTTCCCAGTCAGATCCTTAATCTGCTGCCCTGAAGGCTACACGGAAAATGATGAGGATGACAATGGCAGGGGCTCTGAATCATCCAAAGTTCATGTCCCAAGAGCATCCTCTTACAGTTAAGGATGACTTGCACGGATGCTGTAATGCCAAGTAAAGAATCAGGGGATTAAAGCACAAATGTATTCTGCGTGTGGGTTGTCTATGCACTTTGTGACTGTTCTTCACCATTATTTAGTCTCTCTCCAGTGATAAGGAAAGATAACCAGACGTAAAGCAATTTGTCATAGCTACCATTATGACACCTCCATTATGACAGCAAAGTTACAGATTTTCCCTTGCTTTTTAACTCTACCAGGTGGTATTAGTCAATCAATACAGAAAGGCCAAGAACAAAGCACCCATGCTGGACTGAATATCAATCCTTACTTTTCCTGTCTTCGTTTATTTTAGCCTATTACTGTTGGTTTTACGCGTGCTCTGTTAGCATAGAAAACAGGCACTGGTATTTTGGAAGCAGAATGTCCAGGCCATGGAAATTTCATAATCTGACAAAGAAAAAAAAAAAAAAAAGAAAAAAAAAAATTAAACTGGCAATGGAGCCCCAGCTCCTCTCCACCTGCCTAATGCCCAACATGAAACATAGGATGAGAGAGAGAGAGAGAGGACATTGCATGAATGGACATGTTATTGTAGGAATCAAAGGTTGTGGATAAAATTGTCCGGCAAACACAAATCTAAACTGTAAACTGGTCAAGTAAGAGGGGCTAATAAACCTTTTCTGTTGGTTGTAAAGTGGAGACAAGTAGTTATTGGCTAGGTGCTCTGCACAGCTGTAAAGTGTGAGGGACTTGGGAGGCATTGTGACTCAGACACTAAGGGATTGAATGTGACCGCATAGTAGTGAATAACTTGTTTGTCGTTCATGTGAATAAAATGTGGAAGTAGATCGATGCTTTTCTCCATAATATGGGTTCTCTCCTAAGCACAGTAAATCTCCGTCTTACTACAATAGTGTGAGATCATTCATGCCATTAGTTTCAATGAGACTGACTCTATACTGCATGCAGTTTGCTGTTCTCTTTCCTCAATATAACAAAGCCTGAGAGTGCCAGCTGCCTCTTGAGTCTTAAAAAGAAAGAAAGAGAGAGAGAGACTTTTATTTACCATGATTTTGATTGGTTAATTTCACTCTATTATTTTGTTGCTTCCTCCCATATGAAGAAATGCATTGTCGTTCAAACTAACGCACACGAGAAAGGCCGCTCGGTTAGCGTGCAAAACATAAATTACCAGCTTGTAATGACACTTTGAACATGTAGCATAACAACACCAGCAGCCTCCGTTTTCACTCCAAATATCACAGATTTTTTTTCCTTTTGCTGCTGGGGCTATAATCACAATCCCATCTGCTGAGCTTTAGTTGAGCCGTACGCGCACACGCGATTGGGTTTTATGAGTCTAGTGTGATAATTATTGTAGTATGTGGTTGGCACACGAATGAAAGTTACAGCTCCACCATCTCTAGATAGGACTCTGTTATAAAGATAACCACGTAACAGAGGAATTTTCAGACCGTTTTAATGACCTTCTGGCTTTAGTCCTGTAGAATTTAATACAGCCATGATCCGTGTTGTTGGTGCTCCTATGGAAAAAGCTGGATCAGCACACTTACCATGGACCCTCTTCCCCTCCCTGCACTGCCATAGCTGGTGTTGCAGCTTGTCCATTCAAATGGATCTGCACTCGAGGGCTTTGCAAATAAGGTGCCAAGTTGGGATTCTTTGTTGAGAAAGAGTAGGGGGGTGGGAGTTGAGATGACAGTAAAATCAAAGAGGAAAAAAAGATTACGACACCCACATTTCAACACATCTCAGTGAGTGCATCACCACCGATCTGGTTCTTCACAGATAGACTGAAAGTGTTCAGATAAAAAGACATTCAAATTCTGAGGGCATATCAATTGCAAAAGACAACACTTGGTGTCTTTCGAATGCTTTCAGAAAATGTTTTTTGAGACCCTGCTCAGTAACATGAAGAGAAAGTTGTCTATTGTCTTCTTGCCTGCATGTTTGTTTAAAAAATAAAATAAAATAGGAGGGGGTGAGACAAAACGTACAGAAAGCCCAGGAAGTATCACTTGGAGAAAACAACCTGTTGCATCCCCACATCAGGAGCAGCTGGTTAAACTTGGACAAGTTATTACATCCCTCCATACCACAGATAACTCAGCAGTAAAATAAAGCTAAGCGCACACAGCGACCTCGGATGCAGAGACGAAGCAGTTAATGTGCAGAAAACACACTGTTTATATTAAGTATGCTATGCATTTATATTGCTTCTGATCTCTCATAAGGACTTCAGCAACACTGAGGAATTAACGTGGCGACCTGGCACTAGGCTGACTACCCAAAGTGCTTGGGAGTGAGCAACAACAATCCATCTGTTCAATTACCAGCAGAACAAAGCCAGCATTACATAAGACTACAGTAATATTTAGGCTTATTAGGTTCCAGAGGTTGTTATATGCAACATTAGGGTGCTATATAACTGCATATTAATAACAGCATGCAGTTTAGCAGTTTGCACACACATTAGCTTTGAAAAGGTGTATATTTTTCCAATACATGGTCACGGCAGCTTGCTCAAAATTGATATAACCCTCTCAGTCAAAAAAATGAGAAATCAGCTGTTAAAAAAACCCCAAAACAAACCAAACACCCTAGGTATGCATTTGCCTAGTATAGTGGAACAGCATCTCTTGGGTAAATAACTCACGGGTTTTGACATCAGTAAGCCTTCCAAAGTATGTATTTACCTGATGGACCATAACAGCCCTGAAGGAGCCTGTCTAGTCTACTGGGTAATATCTAATGGATATTTTTACAATTAGTATGCATACCACTAAGCATCCTAAATCATATAAACAGTGTTACCTTTAAAAAAGCAAAAATAGAAATGTAGACACTCCAAAACACACAGTGATTCGGCCCACAATACATGGGCAAGCTAAATAGTTTAGGGTTTGTGAAATAAAAACAAGGACAGAGAGACATTTTATACTCAGTTCCACTGTAACATGAGTGGCATTTTGAAAAAAAATGAGCTGAATTCTATATTGGTGCCAGAGACTCAGCTGCCAAAAATGTTTCACAGGGGTTTGCAATAACCTCATGGTAACTACTCAATCCATCGGAAAGAGTGAAATTCAAAAGTAGTTTCAGAGAACTTCACCACTGTGGTCTCCTGTTTCTACATAGCATTGGGCTTATGTCATGTAGGCCAGCACTAGGCATAGCTCTGCACCGCTTGCTGCAGAGGTATTTGAGGTGATTCCAACTTGATGCACACTAATAGTGCAAGACCTGCCCTTTTTCTACATCCTCTCAAGCAAGGCTGAATTTCATCTTTGTCAAGTAATCCAGAGAGGCAGGGAAGGAAGAGGCCCTCTTAAGACACATGTGCTTTCCTCTCTGTAGGAAGGAGTTTAAAGGGAAGGGGACAACCATTATCATTCTTTACAATGCTTACATTTACTACGGAAAGAGTTCATGGTTAGGGGAAAAAAAAAAACCCTTAAGGGTGTAACCTTTTCCTTTAATTATTGGCTTGTGTCTTTGTGCTTCAGATGCTGTCATGCAGCTGTCTCAAAAAAAAAAAATAAATAGTCTGCTAGGTAGAATCTGTGGGCTTTATTTTTTTTTTCGTAGTGGAAATAATGTCACTCAGGACATTTTTGGTGTTAAGGATTTCATAGAAATCCCCATGACATGAATGTCATCCAAACCTTCAGGTAGCTATTTGCTTCACACACCCCATGACTTTCAGGTAAACACATCAGAGTCCTCCCTGCTGTTAGCATCTCAAGTTGTACTTGGAGTGGAGAGAATTATCAGTACTTGCATATAAGGTACTACTGTGTATGCCATTCATGACTATATCTATGCCAGTCTAGGGTCTATGCTCCATTTAAGTTCCACTTAAATCCTAATTAAGAACCCAGAACACACTTTATGGCTTCTTTAAGATCTCCTGAAGGTGTGAACTTTGTCCAAGGAATACAAATATACCACAGATTCAGATTTTTTTTTCCTATATCCCCAATAACCAGACAGCTAAATGGGATTCATTGTATATACAACAAAATAACTGGCAAATGGGGATGATGTTAACAGTGACAGGCTTGTTTTCCTTAGGTAATGATTAGTCAAACTCCACTATGGCTATGCAAGACTTCCAGTTAAATGCAACTGCAGCCAGCCAGCCACAAGAGATGCTGAACAGCACATCACTGCTCAACATGGAGTGAATCCTCTCTACTATGCCCTCCTCAGCTGTCACTGACTTTTGGTCTTCTAGACTGTGAACTCCTGCAGTAAGAGGCACGATGTTCTGTGCATTCAGAATCTACCTACAAACAACAGTGCAATATTCCCAATCATCATTTTGAGACTGAGAATTGAGAAACCCAAGGAGCAAATCATTGTTCAAAAAACAATTGTGAATTTAGGGATACTTGTAACAGTGCTACTTCTGTAGCTTATCTTGCCTGTTCTCTGCATTTATTGCCATACATGCTCATAAATTCATTCACAATTGGTCAGTTATCACTGCTGCCCTGGTTGGGTGTGAAAATGTTTGGTATATTTTTCATTGACACATCTTGCCCCCATTTATTTATTTTTTTTTAAACAGGTGAAAATGAAGCTTCTTTAATCTTTTGCATTTGGAATATTCCCTTGAAATGGGTATCAAAATTAGCCACATTTTTTTAAAGTTAGTATCAAAGTATTGAAGGGTTTTTTTCCCTTTTTTTTTCTCCTTTTTTTTTGTTTGTGTTTTATGTTTTATTGCTGTTGGGTTTTTTTGTTTGTTTGGTATTCGCTTGTTGGGATTTTGTTTGGTTGGTTTTGGTTTTTTCATTTGTTCCGGGGTTTGGGTGTCAGTTGTTTGTTTGTTTGTTTTCGGTTGTTTGGGGGTTTTATATTTTTATTTATTTATTTAAGCCAGGAAAAGAAGGCTTCAGGATTTTTTCCAATATATTAATGGAAAATTTCATCAAAAAAAAAAAAAAGCATGAATAACAGATCTATAACTGCAGTAAAATATTTGCCATGGTATATCCCATTCCTCTGGGTGCCCGAAGAACAGCATGAATAAACTTCAGCTACTGTAACAGAGAGTAGAAAAATGAATTTGAATGTAAGGCTTCTTTATGACTGGAAACTATTACCTCTAGGTTACATTTAAATAGGTCCCTAAAGGCAAGCAAGAGGCCGTTTCCATATGTATGGGCTTCATCAGACAAAGGCTAACTGGACTGACCATTTAGTGCAGCCTGCCACGTATGACAAAGTACTTCCTCCTGGATACTGGGGAGAAGGGACATTTGCCAGTTTGCCATTGGCCTGTGTCGGGCTTATGAAGTCGCAGTTGATTTTGCTAGACACTCCTCCTCTCTCCAACAGGCATTTGTAAGCAGACACATCGTCTAGGTTTTCATGCTGGTTTGAAAAAAAAAGAAACTAAAATAAACAGGACTATGAGCCTCAGCATTAGGAGAGTCCACGTGCAAGTCTAAATTCACGAGCCTTACTGCTGCACCCCTGTAATATAAATGCTAGCCAGGCAGGGAAATTAGAAATCGTATCTGGTTTAGGCAGTGTGGTGTACAAGTGAGACAGAAATAAGGACAACAGCTGAGCCCTCAGTTTCTAGTTGCAATCAAGTCTTGTTTCTGGAGATTTCATTAATAAAATACTTAAAATGAAAGAGCAATTCTTTTGACAGTGCTTTTAGGTCAGTAGGATTTGCTGGATGAGTATTAGATTCAGTTGGGTTTAGGCTATGGCATTTGGTTCATCCCCTTTCCTACTTCACAGGATATTTCAAAATTCAAAGAACCCCAGAAGTGAAAAGTGATAATCCTCTCAAGCTAAGAGCACATATCTTATTTGTCAATAAAAACTGTGTCACTTTCTTCAGCTCTACATGATCATAATTAGTCTGAGCAGCTTGATGCCGTACGATTTTCACCCTGACAAACACATTTTCAAAGGCAGTGCTCTGAAGCTGGGGATACCAGTAGAAATATTTATGCTTGCCAAGCAAAGCTACTAGCTGGCCCATTGCAACTCAACCCTGCAAGCAGGTTTGCTCAAGGCAGCGTCACTTGAATATTCTGCAACATCATGACAGGTTTTTCAGTCATGTTCTTAATAAAGCACATTGCCAGTGTTCACTCTGAATTCAGAAAGATTGCCACCCTCCTTAATTTGCAGCATATTATTTGCCTATCTGCTTATCATTTAGGTCATGTTTTCTTCATCTCGAGTTCTCCATGTTAGTAAAGAAGCGGCTGGGTGAAAGATCTTACAGCTACTACACAGAACTGGGAGTCAGGGAGTGTTCTTCCCACTTCGTCCCAGAGATTCCCTATACCATCTTCAATAGCTCACATAACTGCCCTCCTAGAGAACCCTTGGGAGAAGTCACTAACATTTGGGAAAAAAATCTTTTCTTCTAAGTAGGAGGCTGCTATAAAACAGTTGACATTTTAAAGTTACTTTTTAATGTAACTGTACATGAGGTGCATTGGAAGAGAGCGCTGCAAGGTCTCAGATTGTTTCAATGACACCTTCATCGATTCACATTGTTACCTACATTAAATTCTTCATTCAGACCAACTCAGCTACATATGGAAGAAAGGAATAATTTGGGGAATTAAGTTAATATTATAAGAGAGTTAGTTAAATTCACCAATATACATTTTTCCAGAGAAAAGGTAAGGACCATTAAAGAACACACCAGGTTAGTCTCCAAAATAGGCTGGTTATTTTTTACCTTTTTTTTTCTTCTTCTTTAAAAATTATTCCAAACAAGACTCCTCCCAAAAGACTGAAATTAAGTTGAAAACCATGCAAAAGTTCATGGAGATGTCTGCTATTAAGATGGTCAAATTAATATCCTTTTATGTGGAAAGATTATTATTCATTGTGGTGAGGACTTTTAATAACAAAAGCAGTGTCCACTAGCTATCAAGTAAGGATTCTCACCACTTACCTGGTGCTATGCTCTTTGCATATATTTGTGCCACAGTAAAATGCAACAGAGATAAGGGGCAGGGTGGGGGGGGGGAAGGAGGGGAAAGCAGCAAGGTTTTCATGTGTGATTTCCCCTCACCATCCTTCCTGTCTCTCATTAATAGCCTCCATTGTTTATCTTAATCTACTCTAATTCATGAACTCATCTGAAAGACAGGTATGGAAGAACGCAGCAATTTACTTGTAACTCAGCCAGCTGCCTGCAGCAAAATCACATAGCTACATTTCAGAGAACAATCTGGTTTTAAAGGAGAGGAAAGGAAGAGAGATGGAGATCAGGAGAGAACAAGTCAGCAACCATGTGCTAAGGTAACACTCTCTCCCCTCCTTGTGGTCTCAAACTGTTGTTGCTGTCTGAATGCATAGATCAGAATCTTCAGTTTAGGCTAAGCCTGCCCTCAAAGAGATGTAAATCTAAGAGTTACTAATAGAATGCAATTAAACGGCAGAAATGTTTCTGCAAGGCACATTTGTAAGTTCACGTACAAGAGAACGGAACCTGCTTGCAAGACATTTCTTAAAGAGCAACGTGTAAGTACATCTGGTATAATTTGCAAGAGCAATTGCCAAATATTATATAATTAAAAAATAATTTTTCACCATGAGATTTGCATCAACAATAGATCCTTTAATCCCTGAACCGATGTCGAGATCTTGGTAGCTGGCACAGATATTCAGTGAGCTATGGAAAGCAAGTTTGAGGGTTTAAACGAGTTCCCACTGGCAATCATCCACATTAACAGTGAAAGTGGCTTTTAGTATCAACCTGAGCAAAAAGACTGAGGTGATAATGATTAATCATTCTCCTGCTCACAGTATGCTGAACAACACTAGCAAGAGCAAAAACTAATACTAGTGCTGCAAGCAAAGGGCATGGGACGTATACAGTGCTCATTTCATCATTTGCAGTTACAAAACATTTATTTAGGGCCTTGTATCAGAATTACATTAGCCCATCTTAATTACCCTTTTACTTTGCATTTTATTTGATTATCTTGTGGCTGCCAGGCTAAAGAAGGAGGCAAGATCCCTGCTCCAGGGAACTTGCGTGTATAGTATAGCTAGGAAAGGAATCTAGGAAGGGAAAGCTAAGAAAGCACTGCAATGTTTGATATATGACAGGTGAGTCTCCCAGGTTTAGGCATTTGTTTTAGCTGTAAGTAAACAGCTCAGGCTGCAATGGCCAAGTGCCTGTGTGTGGGTTGTTAGTAGAGGAAACCGGAGCAGGAAAGAGATGAACAACATTATTTAGGGTAGACAGTAGGAAGGACCTATTGAATAATTCACCAAATGAATTCATTCCAGCCCATCAGCCATAATGCAGGCACTAGAAGTCTACCAGTATATTCAGAAAATAAATGGATGGCAGATATGAGGAATGAAACGACATTCCTGGCTAAAGAGCCCACAACGTGCCCACAGATCAATTACTGCAGTTTTGTTTTCTTCTTCTTATAAAACGTAGAATGGAAAAAGTAACAATCATGATCAAGGGTACGGAACAGCTTCCACACAATAAATAACATAATAGTCTAGGTCTCCTGCAGCCTGGTAAAGAGGTAATTATGAGGGATATGTGGTTAAGATCTCTAAAATCATGACACTTTAGGACCTGCTGCTCCATAGCACTCTGGAAGTGAGGATGATAGACGGTGAGAAGGAAAGAAATGCCACTTTTTCATGTTGATACTGATCTACTTTAAATATTTAGGTTACGGGATAAAAGAATTTGCAACTCCTTAAAGGGCATCATTATAAAAAGACACATATTCCTTCCTAAAAATCCACACCGCTTCCTCGATAATTTATATTTTACAATGAAACTGACTGAAAAGGAAGGCTCAAGCGTCCCTCAACCCCACATACCCTCTATTTGGTGGTCATCTGCACTGCTGAAGATCAAACTCCTTTCCCTCTCCCTACTTGATTCCCATGAATTGAACCATGACCTCCCATTTACCAAAACCATTTCCTAAACACTAGCCATTGGTATTTGATTTCATTTATAAATGAATTTTTTTGTTAGGGAAACGGATCTCTGAATCTCTCCTACTATGTAGAGATAAAAATTGTTGACCCAAGCTTTGTGCATCCTAACACAATGAACCCCAGTGTAGTGAGACCAGGAAACTCTGCATGTTCTGGATTATTGCAATTCCGGTTCAGCGGCTTCACACAATTTCTCAGATTCAAACAACCAAATTCACTCTGTGGCTCCATTCATAAAGCCCTGCTGTACTTCATACTCATCAATACTTTGGGACATGATGATAAGATACTGACTAAAAGAACTCTGGTCAGATCTGCTTGAGCAGTTTCTCTACTTGACAAAGAGGAAATGCAATACCCAAAGAAGTCCTTTCAGATACTTCTGTCCCTGCTCCACCTACAGATAATAAGATCCTCTGAGGACTAGTAACAATTAGTTTAATAGGAAGAAGGAGAAACAATTGCTATTGATCCACCTCCTAAACTACTGCATTAGGATGTGGTTCTCAGTATCTGGAGAGTTTCATAGATATATTTTATTTATTTGTCATGATTAAAACAAAGCATTTTATAAAACTATAACAGTGGGTGAGAGGAGGCAGCCTGCTCTTTTGTCCTCTGAGTAAAGGCATCCTCGAAATAACTGAACATCTTTAATCAATGCAGAAAATGGATGTTCACAGAAATTCATTGCAAGGCTTCATTTTCTATTCCCCTCTTTTCGGGCACAAGCACTGATAGGGAAGATCAATATACTGTAAGCAAATCCTGAAGCGTGAACTTTAAAGGTGAAGAGGTGGGATTCCTCTGGTCTCACTGAACCAGGCACACAAGACCAGCGTACACAAATAGTTCAGGAGATGAGCACGAACAGCGTGCTCTTGAGAAGTGACACACACATGCCCACACGATGCTATAGTCGCTGTCGAGAGGGGCACCCCTTCCCTGATAGCTCCACTGGGGTCTGCCTGGAAGCAGGTCTCAGACCTGGCTTTTGGAGCCACAGAACTACAGGCTGCAAGGCTGCAATGAATTTAAATAGACTAGATTTGACTCTAAGCTTTTCTGCCTGCAGGCTATGTACAAACCTTTATCTGAGTTCCCACCACACCTCTGCCTGGGAATGGTTAGCTTTCCCTCAGGGTCATTTGATATGGAGTCCCTGCTTTATATATACAAACACCCACGCTTTCATTATACTGCCTTCTTTTTCTCCTAGGCTTGCAGTTCATTCTGTCCTAGTGATAAGGACAAGGCAGAAGGTGCTTCAGCATGACTACAGAACTGAGACCAGAAGCAATGCAAAATGCAGTCATTAGCAGAGATGTTGGATAAAGTCACCCAGCCCCCTGGTAGCACAGTAAGGCATCCCTACCCACAAACCTTCTCTTGGGCCATGTGCATCTTGTGAAACAGAGACATCACAGCCTGGCTGGGGAAGTCCTCACCCAGCTCAGGTGATTACCTGCCCTCAGCCAGCCCTCTTTCCAAGACTGTCAGCCAAAGTGCTATCAAGTCTTTTACTTAACATTGTCAAAAGCTTTCATGACAATGACAGACACAATAGTCACGCATTCCCAGGAGAAGATCAGCAGCTACTAGATTTCCTTCCATGCTAAATCAGGTCAGATTAGCCAAGTCAAGAACACTTCAGCAGTTTTGAAAGCAAATTTTCCCTGCAGACTTCAAAGTCCTATTAGCTTTAAACACAGAATAAAATGATCTATGGCAAGATACTTCATGAAAAGCATGTGTTCAGTGACAGACAAATGACTGCTTTCATGTAAGCCAAAGAGAACATGAATCACAGCACAAGCTAGATGTTGTACTTCAGTCACCTCCAGCAACTCAAGCACAGAAGACATGAATTGTGGTCACCCAGGAACAAATTTTCATCCTGAGAATTTGGCAGGTCTACTCAGAGAGAGGTTTTTTTAGTGCATAGAAAAAGAAAAGGTAAATTAACAAGCAAGGAGAGGTGTCCTGTGCAGTCTGTCAAAGTTCAGCTGCTGGGACACAGCAATAGAAGGAAAGGTCATCACATGTATGACAGTTATGCAGAGCTTCAAAACTTTAAATAGAAAAGAGTTTATGTAACCCTGGTGTCCAAGTGCTTCCTCATGACAGTCTCTCACAGCCAAACCATCATGGTGCACTTGGGAAATGTTTCCTGTTAAGTTGAAGACATTATTTTATTCTCATTGCAATGATATCAGCAGCAAAGGCACAAGATGTAGTCGCCTTTGCTGGAATTTTTAGGTTTTTATAACAGGAGATGTAACTGCCAAATTTCTTTTAGTGCTATGGTTTATACTATAGCAATAGTATGATTCTGAGAAATTCTCCTTCTACCAACCTACACAGCAACTGGAAGTTTCTGTGGGTTTTCCTTCATGACACTTAGAAGCCAGCAATTGAAATTTGCCAAAAAAATAATAATAAAATAAAATAAGAAGATAACACTAATTCACTCATTTAACGTAACTATATAATAATTCATTGTGCTTTACAGGTGATTCTGCTTCTTTTGCCAGTTAAAAGTCAAGCACTTCTTCCCACGAACCTAGTATAACTGATGCCTAAAAAAATATCTACCATGTTCAAATGAGAGGTGCATATCTCCATGGTTTAAGTGTTCAAAAATTATCTTCAGGAGATAGGTTCAGAATTTTCATTAGGAAGTGCCTTATCAGTGTAATAACATGAGATTAAATAATTGAGAAATTCACCCTAGAACCAAAGCAAACCAGAGAGTTTACATATCCACTTGAACTGAAGTAATATATTTCACAAACCAGATTAATCCTACAGTCACTGTGGAAGACTTTGTTGCTACACAAATGATTGGCTTTTGGCTTTGGGTTCAGCATCCCAGCTCTTTTCTCAGAGCTGTTCACATGCCCACTGCTCCAGTAACATCACGAATGCCCCCCTGATACCTGCTATCCACCCAGAGCATGGTGCCTCTCAGTCATGCCTAACACGTCCAAACGTTGCTATCCTGGCTGCAAACTGTACTATTACTTTTATAGCCTTTATAGACAATGTTCCACCCATACCACTAAAGACATCACTTGAGAAATTTGCCAAAGCTGATATCCCCGTTTCAGATGCACCAAAAGTAACAGAAAAGCTTCATCTGGCCACAGGTCGCCCATAGACAGCAGAATCCTCAGCTTGCCTGGAATGATCATTGCCAGCTTTGTGTCACGCATTACCTGGCTCATCCTGCGAGGGCAAGTCCGTAAGAACTGGGGCTGTGGAAATGATACACCACCAGATCTTCAGCCCTTCCAAATCCTCTTGTGGAAACCACCGATTTCAGTACCAGACCTCGAGTCTATTTTAGGATGGGGATATATTCGATACGTTTTGGATTCAGTGCAGCTGTTTGTTAAATCATTGTCGTATGAGATTCAGGAAAATGAATCCTGAAGCACTGAACGTACTGATCATTGTGGGAAGGAATCATGCATTTTCCTGATGAAAACCAGTTTAAGCTCTTCATAAGCATCTTCAGCTCCCCAGTGAAGTCTCAAACATAAAAAGTTCTGGCTGGTGGAAATACACATCCATTTCATTGGAAGTAAAAGAGATGACAAGCTTGAGTGTAGAAATGTAACAACTCAGGCAATTCTAGCACTGTATTTCTGGCTGTTAGCTGTTTTTCAAGCATAGTTGAGGTAACCACTCAGAATCAGCTAAGGTAAGGTAAGCCATTTCGGCCTTTGAAAAGCTGCTGCAGTCTGGAGCAAGGCAAGTAGGAAGAAGAGGAAGGAGAAGACACTGACAGTTTATTAATTTCATGGGTCATCAAGAAATCAAAGTTCAATCCACAGCAGCGTGCATAAGAAAAATCCCTGCCTTTATACAGAAGGAAGCAATCGGGAACTACTGACTATATAAAAAAAAAAAAGGTTTGGCAAACTCAAGAACTGTCTTTACAGTATTCTTTGCATACCTTACATTTGTTGAATGGTTTCCAAAACTAAAGCTTTCCCATGGGAAGGCAAAGAAACAATAGCAATTTCTTCTGAATGAAGCTCTCCTAAAGCCAAAGAGTAAACATACAGTATGTGACCTGAAAGTTTGCTTTTAACTGTACAAGTGGCTAATTACATAACTAATCAAAATACCTTCAAAAGCAATTCCTAAGGGAAGACTAAGGGGGGTGGAGGGAGGGGGAAGAGAAAACGGAAAGAAAAAAGCAGCCCAGCAGAGAGATGGTGGTTATAAACAGCTAGACTGTGTTAACCTGTATGCGTGTGCACATACACTCAAGTCTAATGATGTTTGAAGATTTATTGTTGTTCTGCACAGGACTGTGTAGCCCACAGGGAATCTGTATTCTACCCGAGACTCCAAGGCAGGTTAAAGAGCTGGACCTGTACGCTACACGGCTCCCAGTCCAGAAGGAAACACGAGGTGAAGATGTGGCAGCCGTGGAACGTGACTGCTGCATGTCCTAGGTGTGTTTCTCAACATCCAACAGCGAAAAAGTTGGAGTTTCAAGACCGATTTTGAAATGGGAATGTGTTTGCAGAATGTGAATTCTCTCTTAAAAATCAGAAGGGTGGAGGAAAATCTGTTTCTTTCCAGAGGGGACATGAAAAAAGTCAACACTTAGAAGGCGGCCTTTCAGGACAGGGACATGACATGTACTCACATCTCATGTATGTCCATAGTCATGCAACACGTGGAATTAACCTAGATGCAGACTTTCTTCTGTATTTGTTCTTAAAGATAACTAAGTGTAGGTTTAGACCTTATAAACCCTGGAGTCTTTTTTAGGCAACTGTATTACAGGCAGAAAGGCATTGAACTATTTTGTGCTTAGTCTGCGTACGCATCCATTTATATGATGGTTTAACAAACCCATCCATTTCTGTGCAAAAAAGGTTGCAGGTTTAGGAGCCTGGGTTTGTAACTCGCCCATTCCTCAGTGTGCTGACAGCAGGATTAGCTCAGGCATTCCCTGACACCTACTGGTGGGGTTAGCCCCGTGAGTTCTGCCTGCTGAAGAACACAGAAGGGAAAATGCACTTCATGGCTTTAGGAAGGCCAAGAGGAAGTTAGAAAGGATTTTAAACCTGGGCATAAAATGGCAGGTAGAAAAGCCCTCTCTGAATACTAGGGCAGGCTGAAGCTGTACAGGAGAGAAGCCAGGAAACTGTTTTGAGAACAGGATCCTCTTTTGAATCCTTTTAAATGCTCCTGATCAGAGCCATCCATCTGAGGTTTACTTACCAACTTCCAAACCAGATAAATTTAGCTGTCTAAGACACAGCTGAAGGAACTTCACCCTGCAGAAGAGGTGCTGCCATACACAGCATGGTCACTGCCTGGTCATCCCTGAGAGCAGGAGACCACAAAAGATGAAGCACAGTGTCTGGCTTGGCTCAGCCCAGCCCAGCAGCTACCCAGGCAAGTCAGGTGGAGAGGCCCTCATCTTGTCTTACGCTCCTCCATCACCCTCTCCTAGGCTGAAGCAGTGATCCTCTACATGGGGAAAGCCAGTGAGAAACCTGGAGGATCTTAACAACTCCTGGCTTTAAATGTAATGGTTGTTTCTGGGCAGGGAGTACAGTTACTTCAGGAATTCTGCAGGAAAATACGACCAATAAGCTGGTCCAAACATCCAGCTGCTTCGGAGACCAGCATTAAACTAGATCTTTTCACTTCTGAACAGATCAACCTCTCTCTGCTGCCCAAGGGGACAGAACATGCAGCTTTGGAGAGAGCACCTCCTGAAGGGGGTTGTGCAAAAACAGTAATTCCACATGACAACAGCTAAAACAAGCCTCAAAGCAAATGTTATCTATAATGCTGAGAGTGAGCTGAGATTAACAGCCGAGAAAACTGGTTTTCCTTTTTAGACACATTTCCAAGGGACTACAGAGAATGATTTCAACTAGAGTTAGACAAATTTTTTTTCATTATAATGAAAAATCAACAAATTTTTCACTAAGCATTAAAAAAGTCCTAATTTTGATCATAACATCCCCAGAACATCAAGCTGAACAATAGACATTTGAGTCTTAAATGAAATAAATCCCTCTCTAGCTATTAAAATAAAGCCTCTGTCTTTGTATGGGATGGTTATTTAGTGATTGGTAAAGGCATTTAATAACCTAACTAATGCTTTTTTAATTTTGCCTTAGGAAATCTGCTTCTGTTTATTTCAGCAACTGGATGATCATGTCATATTTAGCTGGAAAATCTACAGTTCTGAAAAAATATGAGGAGAAACCTGGAGCTGCACAGTATAATTATGAAGGGAGACTTGTCAGTGGCTCCAACATCACGTGCTAGTATTAATATTCTGCATTTTCCTCATATGCTTCCACACGTGGCAAACAAACAAACCAAACCATACCAAAGTATTAGAGTTAGTTTATGTTCCCAAAAATGTGTCTCCTAGACTCATCTGCCCCAGCCTCAGATGGGGTTAACTAGCAGACATTCCTAATTTTCTGACATCATTCTGACTTTTTTTATCAACTGTATTTTCTGCTAGAAAACAAAAATAAAAATTTAAAAAGTCATTTGGGAATTACATTTGTTGTCAAGACAACTTCTAGTATTGAATGCCCAAACTGCAAAAGATCAGATTTTTCTCAAGTTCTCGTTTCTGAGTAGTGGAAGGGGTTGCTTGAAGCATCTCCACATGCATCACCTTGCAAAATGCTGCAGTGTGTGGAGTTATCCAGTTCCTGCTGAGTCTAAAAACCCCTGTTCTCGGTCATGTTCTTTTCTGATGCTGAAATAGATGTTGCTTCTCTGCCAGAATATAAACTTTTTTTCCCCTGCTGAACCACTCTGAACCAAAAGCAAATCAGCAACAGAATCTCAAGCCTATAAATCAAGTAAGGTGGACCACTTGCAAGTGGAGAAGGCTTTTAACACAAGCCTGGGAAAATTCCTCTGGCTTTAATGGGCCTTGAATTTCACCAGTTTTTGTTTCTAGCATGGTGCTTAGTTCATCTGAATTAAACAAGCCACTTAGCTTCAGAAGTAATCAAGAGTTTTGAATATTTAACTCAAAAGAGTTGCATTTACAGTTGTAACAGTATTGTGTGTGGCCACGCATGTTTTACCTTTTGGAGCCTGTCCACAAGCATGAAGACAGTAGATGTACTGAAAATGGAACCAAGGAACTGTAAAAGTTTATTGTCTGTACTACAGCCCTTCATACTTCCTCTTAAAGTAACTCACTGCGTGTTCTTAATCACAGGCCTGTATTATCTGCATCCCCTTAACTGATTTTTGTGAGAAATACTGTACAATTCAAAGTGTCCAATTCATCTTCACTCTCCAGCCTCTGAACTTACTGATGGGAGATAAAGTTTATCAGAATCCATGTTGACCTTCCTCTCTTTTGAACTTGGAAACACTGATTAACTTGCAAGTTATGTAGCAGTGGGACAACTTAACACCCTTTTGGGTACTTTGGTTCCAGCTGACTGGCTATTTCAGCACCTGTAACTCCTTTAAAAAGCTGGGAAGCTAAAGCTGAGCGAATTACAAGAGATACAATTTGACTTCTTTCCCTCTTTTTTTTTTTTCCAACTCATAGAAATGGAGAATCTTATCTGAAAAGTAAGAAAAAGGTAATTCATTTCTTCCAAGCTGACCTCAGTTTACGCTGTCAGCTGCTCCTTGACAATTGCCATTAGCAGTTAGTCTGATCAAAAGCAGCAAACTGCAGCAGGATTTAGCCCCCAGTCAGAAAGCAAGCAACTTGCTGGAGTCATTATAGGCAAAGCTGTAAGGAAATCCTGGGGGTCACAAAAGGAACTGGTAACAAAACCAGAAGAAAAGTCACAGCTCTAATGCACAAGCAACAAAACCTTGTGTAGGTAAGTGAATGAAGTTCATATATTGACTTCATTTTATAAACTGCTTTATATTGATGTAGCTGTACCAAAAAAACAACGAAAAAAGCAGAAACAAGCATCCATAATCAGCATCCATAGCTGTGCAGACACATGGCATTCCACTAAATCTGACTCCAAGACACAAACTAACATTTTGTATTTGTGAGTGTCATAATAGCAACATCTTCCTCATTCTCCCAACCCCAGGTAAAGCTGTTATTTTTTTAATTTATTTTCTACATATTGAAGAGTTCTTAGAAAATGGATGTAGTGACTAGGTCCAGCTATCAGGTATCTGCTTCTGTGAGATGCATACCAAAGGCCTGACCTGATGGATCCTCCCAAACAGCTCCAAATTATCAAAACTATTGAGGGTAATTTACTTACTGTCCCAGAGAAGGGCAGCAGGATTTCTCCCTCAGCCTTGCAGTATGATCATATACTGCTCAGGATCTCCATCCTATTCAGAACCAATAGGACAACAACAGCCAAAATCTGTAAGGAAACCTCAGTTTATACTACTTGACTGAAAAGCTGGTGTGGCTGTTCACAGCACTGTAGGTTCTTCAGCAATCTCCCAGGTTAGAATAGAGCCAGGTGGATCCTAGAGCTAAAAAGGACCCCAGCACATGCATCTGTAGCTACCGTTATAAAATGCTTCAGAATACTTACATGCAAGTTTTTGATTCCTAAGTATTACTCTCAGAGTCACTGTAAACTGTGTGACCATTGCTTACTGTGCCTGCTGCTGCAAGTTTATTTTTAAAGAATTCTCTTTTCTTTTGCAGTTCAGCCATTTCTACCCTTTTGCCTTTCAGT
Organism: Actenoides lindsayi; assembly: GCA_025331215.1. NCBI lineage: Eukaryota > Metazoa > Chordata > Aves > Coraciiformes > Alcedinidae > Actenoides > Actenoides lindsayi. The sequence goes on along the minus strand of WTSP01018212.1, from coordinate 146,510 downwards.
CCTGCCTAGTTACAGAGTTCAAGAGATAATTTCTTGCTAAGAAATAAGGCCAGAATGAATAAAGCTACTAGTATTATTTATGTATGGATAATACATTCCATGAATATTTTCACCAACATTATTTCAAAATGCTGTTTTGATATTCCCATTTCTCTAATGAGCAGTCTCGTGTTCATAACTAAAACATAAAACAGTGCAACCCGCACAGAAACTTTCATAGTGCTGGCATCACAGCTAATAGGAATTAGTACAAACACATTCTTTTTTTGTGACATGACATTTTTAGAGTTCAATGGCCCTTATTGTATCTCAAAGGAAGATGAAGCTTCTCATGATTAACCATGTGCATGATATGGCAGCAGAATCAAAAAGAGGTCCGTTATCTACATCCAGTAGGCTCACCCAATGTCTTTAATTACAGTGGTTTTGGGGTTTTTTTTGTTGTTGTTTTGGTTGTGTTGGTTTTGTTTCGTTTGTTGTTTTGGGTTTTTTTGAGAGTGGGTCAGGGAACGGGGCGGTGATAGAGATAAAAGAAAAAAAGGGCAAATAATATGCCCACAAAAGGTATTAGACCTTCTAAACTATTGTAAATATTTTTGCAGTGTACGTGTCAAGCTAGAAACATCAGTCTCCTCTGCTGTCCAGATACAAAACACCAAATTTCAGAAGCACCTCTTCCATTGATTTCTTCATTTTACCCACGTCCATAGAGGAGTACATTAGGTGACTAACAAGCAGTAGGTTTGGGCTAGGTGACCAGTCAACTCTTACATTACTGACTTCATGATTTTTCATGTTTTTCTTCAAAATGACCACATATTTGGAAAACAAAGTTACCTGTAAATCCTTATTAGTGTACTCGGCACCAGGGACAAGAGTTTGCCGTTGCAACCAAAATCTATAGTGCACTTTTTGTTTACCAGATATACTTTTATATTCCTAAGCTTTTCTAAAACCCTGTGCAGTTTTAAAACAGAGTTTATATTAGGCACAGTTCTAGAATCCATCCTCCTCTGAGAAACACCTGGGAAATTTGGCTTCTCCACTCAACATTGCCCAGGTTATGAGGTTTCAGTTGGATAAAGACAAAGTCTATTCCCACAGTGGCCAGTCCAGACAGGCACTAGCCTCCCTGCATTCACTACTGGTCAAAGGTAAATAAAAGCCATGATAGACATCAATGAATGTTCTACTTGCCAGCCTGTGCTGTAAAATTCTAGAACAGATTTGTCATTAGCTCTAATCCACACTCTTAGACTCTATAAAAGGACTGGGATATTCTGGCTGGGCAAAGCAATGAACATCCTTCTCTCCCTACTAAATTCTGACTGAAGTCAAGTTCATGTAAAATGATTTAAGTTCAGGTAAAACCTCACTGGCATTTTTATTTCCCAAGTAGGAATCACATTACTTGGCTCATCTGTGCTAGTTCAAAACCTTAAAATATTCTCTTGCAATGTATAAAAAAAATTTGTCTTCTACCAATAACATTCTTGCAAGGCTTGTACACAAGACAGTCTAATTTAATTAGACGTGATGGAAAGAACTGCTTCTGGAGTCTCAGACACACTACTAGAGGGGGGCTTACACATTACCTAGAACATACAGCCCAAATATTACAGAGGCAGAGACGATATCATCAGCACAAGCATGGCAAGAGATCTGGTTTGCATGCAGCTCTGAAACTTGGAGAGATTGAGAAAGTACTTTATACACCAGATATCACTTGCTTAAATAGCCTGCAAGCTGCACATCTTTCCAGCTGTCACAGCATTCAGTTTGCTGAAAGGCACCTGGTTTATTTGTACACAGGTGAAAGTCACTTTAAATATGTGCTCTCAATCAGGTATTGGTTTTTGATATCACCATCTGTACCAATATGACTCAGCCATTCACTAACTTTCTCTTTGGGGAGTCAGGCAAGTTATTGGTGCATATAGCAATCATTCCAGCTTTAGGAAAGAAAAGCTTCTTCATTTCTTATTGCCACCCAGGTATTCAGGGTGTTAACCATTCAAAAGCAGAGATATTCAAAACTATAAAAGGAACCAAACCTGTGCATTTTTAATGGAAGAGTGTAACCAAGAGCTGCTGCTGAGTGACATGAACCAAAAATAAAAATACAGATGACTAAGCACACACTTGCCAAACAACTTCTAAGACCAATTTAAGAATCAAACACACCACTGCCAAAGCTTTGAACTAGAGGAAGCAGATGCTTTTGCTGCTGTGAGATGCATTTCCACCCAGCAGGTAGACGGGATGAAATCCGGTCTCATCAGGTCACTAACAAGGATTTGGGGCTAAGAGCAGATTGGGCTAAGCCAGCAATAACAACACTTTTACATATAATTTCCTGATACATGGAAGTTAGATATTTCCGCTATTTCATCTTCTATTTTTCTTAGGACAAACTGCTGAAAACTAAATTGCAATGGAATGCAGGCATCTATTCTGATACACAATAGTTTATTGAAATAAACTGCACAGGAAACATTCCTTCCCTGTATGTATGTATGATTGCCACCAAGTGAAGTGTCTAGTGTACACGCAGGCAAAGGTACTTGGGCTTCATAAAAGTAAAGATGATGCAGGTGGGATTAATTCCTGCTGAAATAAGTCCCTTCAAGGGCCACTTCGAAGATTTATTGCTTTCAATATAATGAATTTGATTGGTTTATTACTATCATGTGGTTTCACAGAGTCAAATCTTTAGATGTTTATGTCTTGTCTTGGGAAAAGCAAAAGCCATGGTAAAGCCTGTGAAGCTCCGAGAGGCAGGTCTGTGTGCATTAAACAACTGGGGGTTTTGCTTGCTTTCTTTCTAGCACTAACAAATAGATTTGCTACAGCGATAGAGGGGAATGTCTGCTTGGAAAAAACAGAAAAAAAAAAGAAGCAAAATCCGTTTTCCACAAGATATCAGTTTCATCGAGAAATTGTTCATGCTACAGTCAGTTTCCATTTCTCTGTTTTTCTCCCCAGAGGTCCCCAGTGTCAGCTACAGGCTGCTTCTGGTCACTTTCCCAAGGGAAAGCTTTGTGTGGCATTAGTGGCTGGAAAGGCCCAGATTGGGAACCGCATGAAAACGCGTGGAATATAAGGCTGTAGTGACAGCAAGAGTGTATTTTAAACTCAGGGCTCCCCAGGGTACTGCATCAGTAACTCAGCTGAGACACTGAACCGAGAGAAGAATTCTCACATTATTTAACTATTTGTTATAAACCAGCAAACAGTGGAAAAGAGAGAAGACATTTTGATTATAGCTCCTCAGCAGTTAAACACTAAAGCTAAAAGCTGTCTGTATGAGCCCAGTGACCTCGGGTTTGTGTATATAGGTTTTGATGCATTAAGTGGGGAGAGAAGTCAGGTAGAGCAGCACGAGGACAGGGGGCTTGCTCAGGCTGCACAGATAGTCCTGTTGGAGAGAAACCACCACCCTGTCCCACCAGCACAGCATCCTGCCCCTCATGAGCACCAGGCCCCACCCGTGTAGGGGAGCACCCCAGCCCTGCCACCCCTGATCACATAGAGCCAGGCACAGGCACAGCAGGTCTGTGCTCTCTGCAGGCTGTGCACAGGAGGGGGTGGTTGGCTGTTGGAGTGCCTTTTGCTCTCCAAACAGCTGTTCCCCTTCATAGCTGTGAAAAAAAGCAAGTGGCAGAGTTTCCTGTACGGCTTCGGAATCAGCCTGTGTCCCCATAGTGCTACACGTCTACTTCAGCCACTCCTGCTGCCACAGGATCATTCAGGTTGGAAGGGACCTCTTGAGATCATCTAGTCTTGTACCTGTGTTCACTTCATCCAATTCCCCGTGGAAGTGCCACAGACCCACACATACAGGGCCCATTGATCAGCCACACAAAATTACGAGCTACAAGTACAGGGTTTATATATATTTTTAAAAGGTATCCATTTGCCAGTGCTGAAACAGCAACTGAAATACCTCCACAGCCTTCTTGAACACATCTTATCTACATAAATTTAAACCAACACATTTAAAACCACAGGTGAATTTAAAAATCACCCTTGCCAGTGCACAGACATTCACTGGAAGATGGGAAGGAAATTCTGTTTATTCAAATGCACATCGGATGCAGCTTAAAATCAATTGAAAAATGTGACAGCCTGTGACAAGAGCATTAGTTACCTGGAACAGACAGGTTGGGTTTAATTCAAATATTGACCAGCAGTTTAACAGCTCTTAGTAGCAAAGCAGTAACCAAGATCAACCCAAAATGCTGGAGACAAGCGGTGTGTGAAGGAGTTCCAGCCACACAGTGAGGTGTGGCACTTAAAACCAGCAACAGGCACATGAATGACTACAGATACCATTTGCTCCTGTATTTCCACTCATCTCTTAACTATCAAAGGCTTCCCCAGTTTATGGATGGGCTACAGAATACCACTACCTAAGAGAAAAGCCTCTCTCATAAGAGAGACCTGGTTTTCCTAAGCAACAGACTCAGCAAAATTTCAGCCATAATCAACAAGGACAATGGCAGCTCTTCATTATTGCATGAAAGATAAATTGAGGACTTCTCAGAAATATTTTAAAAAGTCAGATTGACTGTCCGTTCTCAGACTCAGTGACACAGAAAGCAAAAGGGATCATATCTTAATATTCCCCCTTCAAAAGAGACTAATTTCATTATAAGGCTGCATTTTGTTCCGTGCAAAATTCAATAAACCGTGGTTGCGCGTTAACGAAATATCGAAGAGGAAATGAAAAGGATATTCAGTCCAGTCTCATGTTCATGAAGGCACAAGTAGAGACAAGAGGGAATATAAACAGTGCACATTGGAAGCCTTCATTATTGAAGTTGCATGTAAGCACTCCTTTCATCAACAAAGACTAAAGAAAGGAGAATTATGCCACAGATCATTTTTATTTTTCTTCAAAATTAAATAGGTAAAGATAGCGGAGTAGAATTTATTAATAAGTGAAAGGAAGCCTTAAAAATCTGAAGAAATAATAAACTGATCCTCCCAGCTGTAACTCCTCCAAGTTATTCTGTCTCAATCCAAACACCTTCAGCACTGGTCCTCTAAAAAGACCTTTTCAATCTGTCCTTGCCTTTTACAATATACCAGTGTTGCTCAATTCATTTAAGGCTTAATTCATGAATAAGAAACCACATTTACTCCACACTCCTGCTTGGGATCTATCACACAGCTGGGATGAAAGGACTTCAATTCAGAAGTTGCCAGGAAGCTGGGTCACAGTGGTACAGGGTCAAAGTTTAGGCCAATACAATGAAGCCCACAAAAATTTGAGTAATATGCAGTTCTCATCACAATACAGGGAAACTTACTTACCGAGTCCCACAAAATATTCCTTACAGGTCCCAAAAGTCTCATTAAAGAGAGAACGTGAACAGAAACTGTGGGCATCAAGTATTTCTCACCCTCAGCTGAAATTGCTGGGATGGGGAAAAAAGGAGATGGCAATTGTAACAGAAAGTAAAGCAGAGTACTGTCTGTTCTCCAGTGTTACATTTCTGCTGACCAGAATAAATAATGATTTTCCTCATATGAATATCAAGAAATGCTTTGGGGATCCCATGCATGTTGCACAGAATTTAGAGAGAAGGGAAAGGAAAACACATTCCAGTCTTGGACAGGAGGGGTTATGAGCAGTTCCCAAAGCCCACTCATGATGCTCAGGAACACTAAAAGCATCTGTATGCCTGCCTCATTTGGGCAGCAGCTCCCCTCAGTATGCAGTTCACATACAGCTTTACCTCCAGAAGAAAAAGAAACATTCAGCAGGAAGGGGGGGGGGGGGTGTGTGT
>WTSP01018212.1:127884-140615 GCA_025331215.1 Actenoides lindsayi | reverse complement strand
GAAGCGCGCAGTGGGAAAGAAAAAAAAAATAAAAAAAAATAAAAATAAAATCCATTAATGTTTCAAAACATAAAACATTGGAAGAGAGCATTTGTATCTTACAGAGTGCTTGCTATGAAATTCTCAACTGCCAAATGAAATGCATCAGTGCAAAAAATAGCAGAGAAATACTAAAAGATGCCATCGTGTCCAGAACCGCAAGCATTTCCTTGTATTCACTACCCCCATAGCTAGACAGGGAGGTTCCTCCACCCAGTGTGACTGTAACTTCCCTTATAGCAATACCACGCGCACCCTGAGCAAAGCATTGAATGTGGTTTTTAGTGCTGATGATTCAGCTCACAAGTGGCACAAACAGCCAGGCTCACTGGAGCTTCATTCTGCCGTTGCAAGCAGCAGCCAGAGATGCTGGGAGTATCCCCTACAACTATTAACTGGATGGAAAGATCCCCCTTCATCCATTTCAAGCTCAAGCCGTTACACAAATCATCACCCTCTCTTGCCAAAGCAAGTTTCTGTGCTGGAGATGCCATTTGCAGCTCAATGGGAAACTTTTGGTTGCAAAGAGATGAGCACAACTCCAGCAGCAATAGGGCTGTCCCTACCTACACCTGCTGCTGCGTTTGGAATGCTGCAACTGATCCTTCTGCAGAACTACACCCAGTCTGGATGCTCATCGATCGAGGGAACAACTGCTGAGCATTGCTCAATGGAAAACTTACCAGCTCATCTAATGGCATCATCCCCCACTTCCCACTCTGGCTGTCCTCCTTATCAAGGTCACAGTCTTTTTACTTAAGAACGCAGAAGCCTCACCCTGGAAAAACTCCAATTCTCTTCACAGTCACAACACCCTTTCTTGTTTCCTGTTGTGTCATCTTCTAGCTCCTCTGTAGCTTTTGTATCCAAGTGTTCTGAGATACCAGGCTCCTTATTGCAATCCTACTTCTCTCTTCAAGCCCACATCCTTCCTCAGACCTCTCTCATCAACTATCCCATCGGTTTCTCATCGTATTTTTCTTGCACAAGTTGTTTAGCCTTCAACACCCTACCACTAAGCATCGCTTCTTTTCCCTAGAATCAATTCTAATCTGTTAAACTAACATCCAGATTCTGGTTTTCACCTGAATTCCCAGACTCTATATCCCATCTACAGGTCCATCAGTTTGGTCTTTTATATTGTGCAGGAGCAACACTTAAAAAAAAATATATTCCTGTACCATTGTCCACATTTAACCTGGGACACAGCAATGTAGGACTGCAGTTAGATCTAGGAAGAGCCCACTCAGCTCTGCTCTTGAAGATTCCAAATGCATTTTGCATACTTCAAGGAATGAACTAATAGCAGTGTCACAAATCTCTAATAAGCACATCCAAATTAGGACTTGGGGTTTTTTTCCCCCCAAGACTTGAAAAATATGTTCCATTCACAGGAATGGTAAGGCGGGGGAACCCAAATAAACAAACAAACAAAGACATGCAAACAAAAAACCACTCAAAAAAGCCCCAAAATAACAACAACAAAAATAAAACACAAAAAAACAACCAAAAAACCCAAACCAAAACAAAAAACCCAAACCACCAACAAACTTTCACAGCAAGTGTATAATCCTGCCAAATTTTAGATACTAAATTCAATCCAAGCTTCAAACGTCAGCACACTTAATGAATCAAAATAAGATGGTCAGAGTATTTTTGATACAGAAAACCAAATGCAACTTCATTCTCCTTCTGAGAAACATCTGGACTCTTAATGTAACATCCCTAAAAATCAGCTTAAGGTTGCTACTCCAAACAGAAAACACAGGCAACACAAAAGCAAACTGGTCTTAGCCAAGGAAAAAAGAAACTGCAAATGAGCCAGCAGTAAACCAGTAATTACCAGGTTTTTTTTATAATCCAGGGTTTTCAAAAGCCCAAAAGACAGTCAAATTAAATTTCATGAAGCCCCTGGAATGGATCATACATCAAAAATATTGCTGGGGGAGATATTTGAAGGCATAAAGGTTATCAGAGTAACCAGCTCCTCGTGAAATCTGCTGGAAAGAAGGGAGTCATGACAGAATCACAGAATGTTAGGGACTGAAAGAGACCTCAAAACATCACCTAGTCCAACACCCCTGCAGGAGCAGGATCACCTAGATGTAGGAGGTAAGTAGAGCAAGCAGACCTCGAGTGAATTTATGAAAGCAGAGTGAGAGTCTTGGAAACCTTTACCTGATCTGTCACCTTACTGCTGGCACCTGAATGTCACTCATGCCTCAGCTTCAGATATGCTGTCATCCAAAATCCTGTTCTGCACCAACATCCCCTGAAGACCTCAGTCTTGATAGGGCTGAAGAATTCAGCACATGCGTCACGGCCAGGCCTAACCTGAATCCAGACAATGTGTCTTTTTTTTGCCCATCTGGATTGAGAAGCTTCCATTTGGTGAGTTTCCTCAGAGATTGTTCCTAAGCTACGCTGCAAGAACACATCTCAAAGGCATTTGCATTAGTTAACATTCAGTTTTAAAATAAGAGGAAGAGAAACTGCAGTACCAATAGTCTGGATATATTTTATAAATTAGTTTATTCGCTGCAATATTCATCTTAAATGTAAGAAGACAGAAGAAACCAGGCAGAAAAATGAAAAGCTAGAAGACAGCAGAAGACCTGAATTCCAGTCTTCTATTTTATCCATTGGAAAAAAACTCAAAACATTTCCTCCTAATGATAATCTTGGTCCCAGTTCTCTCTTTAGCATTTAGTCCTAAGCAGAATGCGCATGTTTCCACGTTGTTTAATCCTGCCTTGTCCCAGAGATAGTTCTTGAGTTTTGTCACCCTTTACAAACAGCTGCTTTTTCTTAAGTTATCCAAAAGGTGAAAGGAGGAGACAGAGGGAGCGTGGAAACAGCACTAGTTAGAACTGTCTTTTGGCTTTGGCCAAACATCATCTGTGAGAGTAAGAAACGAGGAGACATGATGGGGTGAAGGTTCTTGACTGTTTACAATTAAACACCCAAACCACAAGATATTTATTATTTCATCTTTGACGTGCAAATTTTAGGAATTCAAATTAGAGCTTTCAAAGGCCTTTTCGTATGCCGTTGAATTATGGCTTAGAGTTTTGATAGAAAAAGAAAAATCACCTTACTCTAAATGCATTTGTGCTGATGGTGCTATCTGAAAATCTACTAAAGTCTGCAGAATGTTTCAAAAGCTATTGGAAGAAACACCATTTTCATTCCATCACGTACATTTATGGAGTAGTTTTTATAAACTTTACAGATGCTCATTCCTGTTATTTCAGCAGAACTCCCCCATGGACATGCGCTGTACCTAGAACTTGCAGCACCCCTCTGCAGTCACCTAGGAACCTCCTAAATTCCCACAGAGAAATAAAGGGGACACCAGGACATACAGGGGGACAAGGAACTATTTCCCGTGGCTGGCAGTACCACTTCTGGTATGATTTATCTCTTTGTTTCAATAAACTGCAACTTCTTGCTGCAGCCAGAATTCAAAATAATAAAGGGGACTGAAGAACTTGCCTATTTGTAGGAGGATGGAGGATTATGTCAGAAGGTTCTGCAAGGAAGCTGCTTGGCAGCAGCCTGCCATATCCATCATCATGAATGCAGCTCTCCAACTTCCAGCACTGCATCTGCAGGCACACACCAATTAAATTAAATATGCCAAAAGAATACTGTGATACCGTATAATGCGCACCGTAAATTTTAAATGTAATTGCTTCCTATAACCATGTTTGCCTTAAGACTGTAAATACAGAAGGGTGTAACCCTTAAACAGGTCCTTATCAGTTAACTCTATAGAAATAAGAAACAGTTGGTGAGTTTTTGAATGTATTGACTCAGCAGTTTACTACAAGACATGATTTGGCTGCACTGAAAGAAAAGACTGGAAAAAAAAAAAAAGAGAGAATTGTCTATAGGCAGTTGGCTCTCACTTATGCTCTTTTTAAGGCCCTACATACCAAATTTAAGTGTGTTGTGAGGAAAATTATAATAAATCTGCCTCCGCCTCTCTTTATACTGAAATAGTGAATTATTTATGCAGTATCTGCTTTCCAGATTTCTGAAGATCAGTGAAGTTTTTTGAAAAAAAATAATAATAAAAAAAAGTAAATCACAAACCATCACTCTGTTATACTGGTCAAAGCATAGGGTAAAGTGTAATAAAACACAGCTTATTATCTGGAGTGCCAGATCTCACAGAAAGTGCATGGGAGCACTTCCACTGAATTAAACAAGAGAAATCACTTGACTATGTGCTCGGACAAGATTGTGAAACGGGACTTTTAAGACTGAAATGAATACGTGATCTTACAAGGGAGTCTGAATCAAATGGTGATTCATTGATCATGGAGAAGTGGAACATGTGATGCTGGCTACTAATAAGGGAAACAGTAGAGGAGATGGAGTGCTCATTCCTTTAAATTCAGGAGAGTTTCACTGACACTGAGAAAAGAGAGTATGAAATCATGTAGAAAAATGACATTTTATTTACAGAAACTAGTATTTCCATCATCGCTTTATCCTTACCATTGTTTCTAAACTGCTGACCATAAAAAACACCCAATACTGATCCTGTTATCTATTCTTATTAGACTGTAGAGCTGAAGCATTGGGTACCTTACTCTCTGGAAACAGCTCCACTGTCCCAGAACTCTTCTCCCTGGCAGCACACACTTGACTGAGTCAAAATGCCACAAATTACCTCATTCCTTGGCATTTTCCTTTCAATGAAGTAGGATCATTTATAGCAAAGGAGTTTGCCCTGGCTTTGGCTGCAGCAAATTCCTCTGTTTTGCTAATATTTTTGTTATAAAATAAAATTTATAGCTGCCTTAATTAAGTGTCACTGCATTGGCTTCAAAGAAGCTACACTGTGGCTCAGTTGGGCCACACATGGCCTTGCCCCCTTCACTTCACAACTCATTTTTACTTTTTTACTGGTTTAGCACCTAACTTGTTTTAACTTCAACCCAAGACATTTTCACACCTTCCTCACTCCTCTTATTTTTCTTACTTTTAATCCAGCAATTCAGTGCTACCAAACTACCTACCTTCTCCAAAGTGAGACAACCTTACTATTCATCTCTCTAAATTAACAGTATTTAGGACAATAACTTATAGACAATCTGTAGAGACAGCTTATGATAACACATACTCTGCTTTCCTGAACAAAATTATTTTAGTTGCATTTAAACTAAAATCAGTAGGTTCTACTGAGAGTTTTGTTACTCCTTAAGCAATAGGTGGTGTTGGCCCGGCTCACACTGTTCTTAACCATCTCTAAAAATCACCGATTGAAGCCTTACAAGCCACCAAAGCAGGTTTAATTTCAGTCCAAACTTTGAAGCAGCAGCCACGGTTCAATGTAATGCCCCAGTTAGCCCATGGATTCCAGCACACTATCACATTTTGGCCTAAACGGTTTACAAACGTTGCAGTGTGCCTCGAATTCCACATCCAAACTTGAACTGGAAGCAGCCAAGCTTCCATCTGTGGCATCTTCGTAAAAGGTTTACAAACTGCAGCACCAAGTAAAGTCAGAGAAAGGAAGCTACCGGAACTTGGATGGCAAATGAGGGAGATGGAAGAACAGACACAGCATGACACTGCTAAGCAGAAAAACTTATATACTGTTACTAGCTGGGGTGGGGGGAAGAATGTAATGGGAAATCCGGATTTATTTTAACACTTTGATCAACAGCAATGATGGGAAACATCAAGAGTTTTGCAATATTGAACTCAATAGATTAAAAAAAAAAAACCCCACCAAAAAAACCAACCCAACCATCAGTTTGCAACCTATATAGATAAAGGCAGCTTTCTACATCATCACCATTTAATTAGAGCCTTTGAAGCCACGCACCTTTGATCTGAGCCAAGTGATAAACGTGTTATATTTTAAAAGGATTGTTACATGTTGTATTTAACACAATGGTAGGGTTGAGCCAGCACAGTCTTGGTGTAATGAGGAAATAACCTGGATGGAACACCCACAAATAGAGGCATCTGCTCCGCTCCTTTCAAACATACAAGTGCCTGGCTGCCTACAAGTTTCTCAAGAGTCATGACACGTAATGTCAACCCAACCTGGGTTAGGAGGGACTGGACACAGACCATCTGCAGAGTAAATCTCCTGCCTTTGCATTTTCAAGTGCCTATGTGAGGATATATGTCTTGTATATGTTTGAGTCCTCTCCGGATGCACTGGAAAAGACAACAAATCTTTCCAACAGAAATGAGTAGTTGTTAAAAAATGCCTTTCAATTTTGAAAAAAAGCACAAATGAAATTCCCATTCAGGAGCTGAACCTATGATTATAAGGCCCTGAGGCAGGCCCTCATTCCAGTCAAAAGCAATACAGTTGTCCTGAACTTGACTACCTGTGATTTTTCTGAGAAACATCAGATTTCTCCAGCTCTAACAAAACCAGCTCAGACACTTCCACTTCTCCAATTTGGAGCTCAGCCTGCTACTGGGGAATAGTTTGGAATCCTTTAATTTATCAAAACCCTTATCCAGAGATGTTTTAGTGTTTAGCAAAGAACAGGTTGGATCCAAAGGCATTCAAAACTCTTTTCACAATATTTTTACGGGATTTTTACTACTTCCTACTCAGAGTAATCAGCAGTTTCTAGTTTTAATGGAAAGAATGTTATGACTGGGCAAATAGGAAGACAATAAGAGCAGAAGGCAAATATGCATATTTCGATATATTATAACATTAGATGTACCAAAGGTGAAAAAAAAAAAAACAAAACCAAAAAATCCACACCAAAAAGCAAACCAAACAGAAAAAAACAACAACCCAAAAACCAAGCAAACAAAAAAACCCCAAAACACACAAAAAACAAAACAAAAAAAGAAAACAAACCCCAAACAACAGTAAAAAAAATCCCACAAAACAAACTACCAACCCCCCCCCACACACAAAAACCCAATCAACAAACAAACCAACCTCTCCCTCCCCACAAAAAATTTATGACAGATTTTATGGCCTTCACTAGAATCTCATATACCAGTAAACACAACATTCTTCTTTTATCTCTTATACCTGCCACTATAAACTACTCTAAGCTATTAAGCCTCTGTGAGCTGTTTCCAAGTATTAGTACCTTTCTCTGCGATTCAGCATAGTACATTTACCTGCCTAAAAACTGACAACCAGGCTGTAAAGGTGTGATAATAAACATAGATGAATATGAAATAATTGTCCAGAATGACAAGCTCGTGGCAGATGTGTTAATAATACTGTACAAACAGCCATTCAAACCACAAAGCCGCTAAAGTGGAAGAAGCAAACAAGAACCCGGTGATTATCAATAGCCCAGTAAAAGGTATCAACTGCAGGGAACTATGGGAATGTGAACCCAGCGTGCTAATTCCAATATTTAAAATACTTCAGCTGAATGCTTGTTAGTGGTTTGGGTTTGGTTTTTTTTCTGTTGCTAGCAAAATGGGCATTGGACGGGGGGGGGGGTGTGTGTGTGTGTGTGTGTAAAAAAATACAACCAACTTTCCATCCTAATTGTATTTCTCAATGTTGTCACTGTTTAGAGGCTGACTGAAACACTCCCATTGTTGAGAAAGACTCCTCGTGGAACAAAGGAGCTGTACAGACCTTCCTTCTGGTCTGTCCTTGGCCCCACACTCCCTATTTGATAGGGAGTGCAGTAACTTCTGGTGGGTGCTTGGTGTTCTGCCATTGTGCATCTCTTCCTGCAGAATAAAATGCTTTCTGAAAGAGCCATTGGTCTACAGTGCACAACTCATGAAGCTGCCTTGTTAGAACAGAGCAGCTATTTAGTCATGTAAATGTAATCATATTCTTATTTCTAGGAAGAAGTTTATTTAGCAAGTCAATGTGATCTGTAAAATGTTACCACCAGAATAAAGGTCATGTGAAAAAGTAGAATATGAAGCCACTAATATATTTATTTTCATACCTACAAGCCATTGCCAATACTTACTCAGTAAATTGACTTTGTAATCAGAACATTGTGGACAGCTTTTAACTTCACTAAACAATAAATGCCCCTGATGTGCATTTTTTCCTTAATGTATCCTGAGAACAGCATAGAAGAGCTTAAATTCAATCAAGAATATTTTCCATTGTTGTTAATTTACATAGAATTCTTTCCTCTATTTTTTCCTCAGATTAAGGGAATTCAAGTAGTTTCTGGCATTTTACAGTAACTTCTGTATTTTTAGGGGAAAAAAAATAAATCCACACATTTCTAATCTAGGGCCTCAAGTCTTGATACAGCAACAGAGATGATGTAAGCTGGCTGGTGCAGCCTTAAGAACATTCACAACAGGACAATCCTTCCTCCTCTTCCTGGATAACCACTGTGAAGCACACAAGTTCAGCACTCCTTTGGGACTGAATGAATTGTTCACATGAGAACTTTCAATAGGTGGAGGAGGGAAAAAAAAAAAAGCCAACAAGTCACTTTGTTCTCTCAACAGTCTGATAAAGTCAGGCGCTCAACAACCCCTATAAGCAGCAGAGCACAACTAAATACCAGCATCTAAGAAGTTCAGCTCAGAAGGGACTGTTTTTAGTTTGCTTCCATCCATAGTCCCATGGCTGAGAGTTTGGTGGCTGGTCTGGTTTTTTGCAGGTATATTGTTGTCATTTGTTGTATTGTTTGGAGACTGTTTAGGTAGGATTCTTAATTACTATGTTGCATAGATACTGCATATGCCTTCAAACGACTAAATGTAAAGTAACAATTATTTGAGCCTGTACCAGCAAGGATTATGACCTTTTTAAAAATAAAAAAAGCCACAATGCACTTCAATAATGCAAAACCAGTTCATAAAATCAGTTCTTTTTTCCTCTTTCATGCCTCTTATTTGTACATTTTTACTACATGAGTTCTGAAAATCTCACATAGTTCAGCAGTGACTAGATTTCCACTAATGAGATACGGACACGTATTCCAACCCTTTCATCAGCAATAAGGAAACTGAATGTTCCCTGGTAATCAGCTCAGCACAGTCATTATTTAACCCACAGAAAATGTATGGCAGCAAAGTTTAAATTTTCAACCTTGAGAAGGCAGCAGGCTGACACCATTGAAGGCAGGCATAAGTCAGAAAGACTCTTTGGAGACAAGAAATGGCAGACAAACTTAATCTTCTAATGAGAAAAAAATTCAATCCATCTGACCTATGGCTAAAGTCACAAATAAGGAAAACCATCAGGCTGCATTTGAAATCATGGCTATGGACTGCACAGTATTACACAGCAGAAAGATAACAGGAAAGGTTGTAAGACATCTTATGACTCCTCCAGGCTAACGGAGTTAAACTGCACTGATAGAGTTATAGTGCATCAGCTATGTCCCATTTTTCTGGGCACACTTCACCATCCATAACAAGGATGGGCATTAAGAGAAGAATATCTCAGACACCTCTGCACTTCTGGGAGGTCCCTTTATTTTGGGCAGCTCTCACACCAGACAGTACCAAACATAGAAGTGAGAGAGAAAGAGGTATCAGCTCCCACTAGGTTTCAACGGAAGCGCTCTTTGAACGTGTCTTCCTGATCTCTGCTACAGCACATAACTGCAGGTTTTCAGTTGGAGCCATAAATACAGATACATCCCCAGATGTTGTCATTCATTTGCAAGCCTGACTGATGCAAATGTCTGCAATAGGATGTTTAAATTCTACTACATTTCAATGTACAGTTTTTATTCCAGCCTCCAGAAAGTACTTTGCTACAAAGCAACAGGTCATGGGTTTGAACAGTTGTGTTTGTACTCTACCCGAAGTTCCACAAGGAAGATGAGACAGTGTCACAAAACAAAAAAAGTTGAATTTGATAACATGTGAAGGGTTTGATTTTAAAAGTAGAAGTTCCCTACTTCTGCTTAAAGAGAGAGAGTGGGACATACCACTTGAAAATACAAAGAATTCAACACAGGAGGAAGCATTCCTCATCAAATGTCAAATGTCCCAAGCCACAGGGCAACATGGAGGTGGCTGCAGTAGCCTCCAAAAAAGGCCAGGAGTGTGCCAGATGCCCAAGCATCCTGTCACCGGAGAGCACAAGCCGTATTTCAGTCTGTCACAAAACCAGTTATTCAGGCTCTCAAGCAGAATAGTTTGTGTATGAACACATTTTGCAAATATATGTCATTTCTTATCTGTAAGTGAGGCTTAGTAGTAGGAGTACAGGGCCAGGAATTCTGTATTCATGTGCAGGCTCAGTCAAAGCCTTGCTAAGCAATTTAAACTACTTTTTGCTTCTTTTTAATATTATCATTAATAGTCAGATTTTTTATAATCTTTTAAGATTAGAGTGGTAATGCTACATTAGCCTCAGATACACAGAAACGTGAAACCTTTTGTTATTGCTGCAAGTTAAGCATATTTTAAAGTGACGAGAATGCCAACATGGAGCTAGATAACCAAACACATACCTTTGCAAAAGCCACGCTGGTTCAGTCACATCTCAACGCAGTTCCACACTGTAGTGGCAGAAATTACACACTCCCAGCATAACTAAAACTTAGTATTTGCTGAGTGAAGGAGGGGTTGTGCATTGGACTGTAGGCAGCTTGACCAAATGCTTTTCAGGATCCATTTCACAACTGGGAAAACAGACAGAGAACAAGTTTTCTCAAGGTCAGGCACTATCAGAGGCTGAACAAGATTTCCAGAGGTCTCCCATAAGTCACAACAAGCACTCAGAAACTTTTCTCAGCCTATAACCTTAGGCATGAGTTCTGGCAGTTACCTCCTCCAGAACAGGCAACTCAACCTTCCTTTCACTCTAAGCCTTACCAGAGAGGAGGCAATTAAGAACATACTTATAACCAATGATTGGAAATAATTACCAGGTGAGATTACTTTCCACAAAGAACCCGATTTCCTTAGCATGCCCAAATACAGCCAGCACAAAGAGCTTGTCATTCACTAATTCCAATTTGCTGTCTGTAAAGCAAATCAATACAATACGTAATAACACCTGAGTTACTCCTCTGCCTTTCACTTGTTTTGTTTGCTCCCCTTGAAGTGAATACTCTCACCCGAATGCTAAAGCAGTCAAAACAATAAATGCTTCAAGTCAGCTTTTAAGAGAATGAGGCACCTCTCCTCACAAATAGGCTGCCATATGGATTCCCTTCATGAATATGGGGTTTTCTTTTAAAGTCACAGAATGCTTTCGGCTTTTAATGGCTCGTGCTACTGCTGCTCAGGTTCCTTTTGTGATTTGTACCCCTGGGACACAGAGCTCGATGCATTACCAGCTTTTTTTCCTTATTTTCTATCCTCCCCCCTCTCCCTCCCCCGTTATCAATCTGTGTAAATAAGATGCACAGCATCCGCTAGTTAATAAACAAACTCTCACTTTGATTACACTTTCAGTTTCCAAGCACAGAGCTGACTAACTACAAAGAATATACGTGTTTGGAGTTTCAGCGCTGGCCTTGGAAGGTTGTTCACAAATACATGATTCATATCCCATCCTGAAAATTAACACTTTCCTTATGACTCATATGTATAGTTAAACAACAAAACAGAGCACTTACTGAAGTTTTGTTTAACGTGCATGAAGCACCTATTATTAATATTTTTCAATTTAATTGTTTAACAATGTCAATCCTATTATTAGCTGCAAGGAGGGGATGTTTCCACTTCTGTCTTAAACTAAATACATGCTTTTGAATTCACTCACACATAGTTAGAATCTTTCAGCAACAGCTCAGAAAAGAAAAGATAAAAAGCCATTGAGCACTGCATGGAGCAGGGTATGTACCTTACCAATGTACACATAGGATGTTAATTGAATTGATAGAAGGCTATTGCCCCGTATCTCTCATTCTATAGAACATGATGTGCACAACATGCTGATCAACACACCATTTCCTCACATTGTTTTCCTCTCCAAAGTGAAGGATAAAACAGAAAATACGGCCTTCCTAACACAATAGAGTCTTTAGGTCTTCTATCTGGTCCCTACATGTTAGGATGTTCACCGTAATACAATTCCCGGATAAATCATAACAAGTGACTGGCAAATCTGAAACCCGTTAAGAGTTCAAGTTCAGCTAAAAAAAAACCCTGAGGGATTATTTTTAAAATTTTATCCTTCACAATGCAGTTTTCTTTTTAAGCTTGCTAAATCATCATAATTGGGGACTGCAAAAAAAAAACCACCCCGAATAGATCCAGCTTGAGACATATGAATCATGGAAGCACAAAGCAGAGTTTGTAAGAATCGTATTGTAGTGTAGATATACATCCAAGTAAAATACAAGATTTTGATCTCCAGTTTAAGCCTGCAGGATAGTTTCTTATCTTGGGGCATGTATGTCTGACTCGAGTGTGCATTCTGTTGCCTACCTGCAGCTTTCAAACCAGCTTTAGAAATCTGCTCCTATCTTTATGCAAACTCTTTCTAAACAACTACAGAAATGTTCCACTGCAGACAAAGCTTTTCAGTCTGCTATATAGAGCTTCTCCAAAGAAGAAATTCTAAAATATTAGAGGAAAATACAGGAAATATACTGATGACACAGGAATGTGTTCTGCAGACATTCTTGTCAGCAACACATCAAGTGGTGAGTAAGAACCTCCTGGGCTTCATCCTAACCCCACTAGAGTTACTCACCAAGTATTCACCTTATGGGTGCAAGGCTGGCTTTAAATTCAGAGGTTGGCTTTACCATGAGAATGCTTTCACTCTACCCACTAATACT